>JAQFZH010001536.1:0-20666 GCA_034695485.1 Entomobrya nivalis
ACGCCCCCTACATCGTCCTCCTCAACTACTCCCAATTCACCGCCTCCAATCTCCTCTCCTTCAAAAACTCCCCTTCCCGCGTATCCGGCATTCTCCTCCTCTCCTCCCCAAACAGCACATCGCCCCCTCCCCCCTACTCCCCAGACTCCACCTGCCCCAACTCCCAGTTTTCCTACTACAACTCCACCTCCGCCAACTACTGCCCTCTCTGGAATCCCTCGGGAACTGATCTCCTCTTCCAATCCTTCCCCTTCCCCATTTTCCTCCTCAAAAATACCACCGAGGTCACCACCCTCCTAAAATGCTACGAAGACTTCAATCGTCCCACAGAGGTCGCCACCGGTGCCCCCTCCTCCGTCTCCTCCACTCTCCAGCCCCGCTCCTGGCCCCTCTGCGCAGGTCAACTAAAAAGTTTCATGCTTGCCGCTAAGGACACCCCCACCTGCATGCGGAGGTCAACCATATTCAACATTAGTCCCGCCTCCGGTAATTAAAATTAAACCACAATTAACTAAATATTTAACTTCAACCACTCATTAAAAATATTTAACTATTTAAATTTTTTCAGCTAAAGTGTGCGACCCCCTCGGCGACCAAAACTTAATAGCCACGCTCCCTATCAACTCGGTGCCATCGCCGACCCCCTCCGCGGACAACTCCACCACCGTCATCCCCTCCGCCCTAGTTATAGCCGCCCGCATAGATGGCGCCTCCCTCTTCGACGAAATCTCTCCCTCCGCTGACTCCTCCGTGACTGGCTTGGTCACCCTCCTCTCCATTCTCAAGCACCTCTCCTCCCTCACCTTAACCCCCTCCCCCACCTCCCCAATCTCCTCCATCCACTTCGTCCTCCTCCACGGCGAATCCTTCGGTTACATCGGCTCCTCCCGCCTCGCCTACGACATGTCCACCTCCTCCACCCCCTTCCCCCTCTCCTCCATCTCCTACTTCCTCGAACTCTCCCAACTCAATCCCTCCCACTCCCCCAACCCCTCCTCCCCTCCAACTTATTACCTCCATCAAACGCCCCTTTCCCAATCCAAACAATTCACCGACCTCCTCCAAAATTCATTTTCCCTCCAAAATCTCTCGCTATCAATTATCCCCAACAATCCATTCTCCTCCCCTTCCTCCTGGGGACTTCCCCCCTCCTCCCTCCACTCCTTCCTCAAAGAATTCCCCTCCCTCCCCGGTCTCCTCCTCACCAACCACGCCACCTCCTACTCCAATCCCTACTTTAATTCCCTGCATGACACCCCCCTCCACCTCCCTTACACCTTTAACGACACCTCCCCCTCCTCCCTCCAAAATAAGCTCGCCTCCATATCTGCCGCCATATCAAATTCAATCGTCTCCCTTGTCACCGATTCCTCCTCGCCCTCCACTCCTCCCATTTCCCCCGACCCCTCCACAATCGACGAGCTCCTCAACTGCTACCTCATCACCTCCAACTGCTCCACATTCCGCGACCTCTCTGGCGCCAACCCGCCACCCTCCATCACCTCCATCCCCCCTTACCCCCTCTACGTTGGAGTATCCGCCTACACCAATACATTAACCCAAATGACTAAATATCTGATGGTCACTTATCTTGGTTCCCCCATTGAGAACGTGACCTCCGATAAGGACTGCTTTAAGGACTCCACCTCAGAAAATTCGACACCCCGCTACTTCCTCAATGGCACCTGTTACGAGACCAACCTGGTGAACTCCACGGAAGCCAAGAGCCCAGCATTTATAATACCCGACTATGATTGGACCAGTGGTCGCTATTCAACTTGGACGGAGTCGGTCTGGCAAAAGTTTTCGGTGAGGATTTTTCTGAAGCCGAGTCTCCTCCATGAGCTGATGACCTTGGTGGGGGGTATCCTCGTATTTGGGGTGAGCATGTTGGGGGTCCACTTTGTGGATAAGAAGAAGGACCTCATCTTTCCACCGACAAGGTATGGATTTGAGGGGTATATGGTGGTGCCATCTTGTGAAGACTGTTGATACTAAAAATAAAATATATTTTTTAAATGGTTAAAATAAAATAAATGTGATAATTAAAAGTTAACTAATTTAATTGTGGTTTTTTTTAAATTAGGCATGAGGCAATGGTTTGCTAGGGACTACTTGCAAATCAGATACCCATGACGGAGATGATGATGATAAGGGCCCAAGGTGGTGCAGGTGCTCGAGGAGGAGGGGATGATCAGCTGACTGGGAGTCATGTGATTTTGCTTCAGGGGTCAACCAACTCAGTGAACAGTTTTGGAGGTGGAGGAGGAGATGATAAGGAGCAGAGACCTGAACATGTTTAAAATAATTATTATTTTAGTTGGGGAAGTGGTTTAGTTAAATTAATTGGTTTCGGTGGCTTGAGATTTGTGATTAATTTTAAATTGGTGGTTAAAATAATTAATTAGTTGATTAATTGGTTGGTTTAGTGGTGAATGGTGGGAAATTTTTTACTAAAAATTTAAATTGTGGTTTTTAATTGGTGAGCTGAGTAGAAGCTTGAAAAATTAAGTTTTAAATAATAATTAGGATTAAAAAATGACAGGGACTTACTTATCATCATCATCGTCGTCGGAAGTTATTTAAGGTGGATATCTGATTTGCTATGAGTTTTTATTTTAACCATGATTAATAGTTAAATATGGATAATTAAATTAAAGTTTGTAATAATATTGTATAAAAAATATTTAACTTATTTAATTTAATTGCTAATTAATTTTTTTCTTGAAGAAGAAAAACAAGAACTGAAATTAAAATTAAATGAGTGGTGAAATGAAGATGAACTGTTAAGTTAAAAGGAAAGTATTTAAAATGAATTGTAAATATTTCAAAAGGAATGTACATAAAAAATAATTAATTAATCTCTTTTCTTCATTAACCCTATTTAAGATTTAAATGTTAAGTTGAGTAATTAAATAATTTATGTAAAAAAAACCTACTTAATTTTTAAAGTAAAGGTGAAGGCCAAACCACTTTAAAAAAAAATTAAAGTCATTACATTGTAATTCAAAATACTTAACTATTCTTAATAATTAATTTAAAATTTAATTATTTCTTAAATATTTCCAGTGGTAATTTATATTGCATTTAAAAACTTCACAATTCTGTTTATTTGTCAGTATTAATTTTTTTCCTAAAAGTTGAGCACTAAATTAATTAAAATACTAACTTGTGTTTTTCTTTATCCTGTTTAAAGTTTAAAAAAGTTAAATAAATTAAATTAAGACAAATACAAAATACATAATGGTAGTCAAATAAGCAGAGAGCAAGTTTGTAACATTTTTGTGATTGAATAAATTTTAAATGCACTTCAACAAAATAAACGCACGATCAGATGACACGAGTCTCCAATTTCAATAGATAAATTAAGCTATTATTAATTCCTGTATTTTACAAATGAGCTTAACTGTTAATCATTTAAAAATTAAAAATCATTTTTTTATCATCTTAACCAAATTACATTCATTATCAGGAAAATTAAATTTTAATCGAAATGTAGAGCCGGTTGGCATAAAGCAATTGTCGGATGACTTGCAGTAGAGTGGCAATGCTTAGATATCCGCTTTGCCCGTTATTTTTCCTTTTAGTATTTTAACTAGTTATCCGACAACTGCAGTGAGCTCCGTGCAACCAAGCATTGTTCAGGATGGAGGAGATCCATAATAAATTATCTATCAATTTTAAATGCGCCCAGTGGACATTGGGGCCTTTCAAAAAGTTTACATACCTTATCAAACACAATATTAAAAATTTAGTTACAAATATCAATAATTGGCTCATTTTCTCAATACGTTCAATACGTCGAGAGCACTATAAACTCAAGCCTAATGTAAAATCGTATATTCTACTTATATTACTCAATTCAGCTATATTATACGCAAATTTGCAATCAATTGTAAAAAAAAAATTAATGATTTTCAATTTTTTCCACAAATTTATTGTCCATCTTTTTACTTTACCATCCAAATGATTCTCAAGTTTCTCCATTCATTGTACATCAATATGAATATACATGAATGTATGCAGTGTAAATTTGTCCGACTGTCCAACCTACACGGCTTGTTCCTTCCACATTCAAAATGTTCATTTTGAGGACAATAAAATTTAAAAATAGTGATATCATCTGTGAATGAGTACCTTACATATTTGTATATGAGCATGTACGAAGCCCATGTTCTAAGGTGTTCGTAACGAAGTCAAGGAACAAAATATGCATTCAATTCCCTATGTTCATTGCTTAGCTGCTAAGAATATGTCGTCGTACAACGTACATGTCAACAAAGGGCAAAACAATGGAAAATTTCCAGTAAACTGTAAAACAGAAGGGTTGTGGGGTTCTACCTTGTGATTTTCATGGCATCCAATAGACCGATTATTCACTCATGCATACAAACTTCCTTCAAACCTCAAAGTTCGTACATGCATATCCATGTACTCTTGCGTAAGGCATTATTTAAGGTGAACTATAAGTCACTATCTGGTTACATTTCATTTCAGATCAAGCCACCAACCACTTAAGTCGCACAAAAAAATCCAATCCTTCCCCGTTTTTTTTTTCCACCGCAGTCATCAGTCATCATGAAAAACATTTGCATCCTGTTGATCGTCCAACTTGCATTAGTGGTAAGTGATACACAAACAATAATAACATTGTCCTTTTAGTTCAAGTTTAACAATAGTTTGTAAATTTAAAATATTTATGTTTAAATTGCTTTATACTATCATTCTACTCTGCTCCAGTTTGTGAATAATAACTTTTTAAAAAAACATTGAACTAAAATTTATTAACGTTTTTGAACACAACCATTTTTTTTAGAATTATAAGATTTTCTATAATTTCAAATAATTAGTTAACTTTTTCCCTTTTTTTTGTAAATATTTAGGCGAGTGATACTGCAGACTGCGAAAAATGTGAAGAAGTCTGCCGGACATGGTATCTAAACGATGCGAAAGCGTGCTGTTTTAACACCAACATATTTGGTGCTCTTGCATCACTTGTTGGAACCGGGATGGAATGTGCGTGCTGTTATAATAAGGATTGTTCTGTTCTTGATAGCAAACCTTGTGCACTTTGCCAGGGTTATTGCGTACAGACCAAATTGGACGCGGCGGAATTCAATGGAGTTTGTCAAAATGTTTTTGGCTGTTCACCTATTAAAAAATGAGGATAACAACGGATACGAGCAACCGGAGATACGCAATAAGCTCACTACGACAAATTTCTGATCCTTCGATGCACGCTGACGGCAAACGTTTGACTTTTGGTTAGAGTTAATATTTAGTAGTTTAGCATGTTGTTGGCAAGTGTTATGCCATTTGTTTCTATTCATTTTTGTTCAGATATTTTTTTTTTCTAATTTTTCCCGAGACATTTTAGAATTATGGTAAATTTTAGTAACTAGCAGTTCGTTATATTTTTTACCCTTTCAATTAGTGGAAACGTTAAATTGAAAAATGAATTTTAGGTTTTATCTAAATGTGTTAGAATAGTAATTTGTTTGGAAATATAACTTTTTTTTGGCATATATATTTTGATTACCAATCAAAAAGATACTTTGTATTCTGTTTCATGTTTTATAGTAATGTCCGTGTTATATAGTAAATTCCTCTGAACACAATTAAATTGAGTATTTTAATTAAATATAAAGCAAATATTGTACAACCAGCTATTTAACTTAAAAGTAGGAGCTATACCATAGTTTACATTTATAAGATTGAACACAAGCGATGCGACATTTGAACTGTATTTTCGTTACAAATGATTTATTTTTTTCTTTCCAAAAAAAATTTCCACTGCATATAATAAATAGTTACAAGCTCTTGCATAGGTGCACATTATAAACCAACTCGATTTTTTTTGCAAAACACTTTGCGTCGTCCAAGTAAAGCATTTTATAGCTCACTATTGATATTTTACAATACTGTATTCAGCTTAACTTCAGATAAATGTTTAGATTTACTTGTATTCATAGCTTACATCTCTTTATTTAATATCCGTTCTGGAAACTTGTAGCATGAATAATAAATTATTCGATGTAGCAGCACTTAAGGTCACATTTTTCGCTTTAAAATGTTTAATTTTCCCAATTTTTAGATAGCGTATAAAAAATCACTTATATTTAAATTTTCCTCGCTTTTCGAACGGAAACAATTAGTGTGAATCATCAAATTTCTAAAATATCAAGCATAACTGCTACTGCACTATTATCGACTTTCGTTTTACAACACAAGTCATCATGTTCAAGTTGTCGTGAAAATTACTAGCAAAGATTATCACAACTCAATTTCAATTTGATAACAGCCGAACGCATTAGTAATATTCTTACGTCTGCGATATAATAAGCGATAAGAATACCAAGACCATAAACATCCGGTCTACTAAAAGCAAGTATACACATCTGTTTCCAGCAGATTCATAAACCAACGAGATTACCAGGATGACTATCAGTTTATCTGTCAATCAACCCCTTCTAATAGATAAACTTTAGTTGGATAACCCAGGATTAAGGAACAACTCAACATGAACACAAATTCCGACCAGGTTATAACACAAGTAACTTTAATTGATAATACGTGTATTTGGGTTTGGTGATGAGATAATATGGTAATTAGTTTTTAAATATCAATAAATTTTTCTACTAGACAGATATGCTACTAGTATATCAACCCGCATGTTCGGTTTAACAAAACTTTGATACAAATACATCTAGCCGTTTTATAATATAAATAGGTTATAACCTATTTAAGAGGTTTTATAACTAAGAATATAGATTATTTCACACAAACCAATTAAAACAGTACCTAAAAAAATTATTGAATGGTATTTAAGTGTGATCATAACTTTGTGATCGAAGTTTAAGTTAGAATGCGGACTATATCAAATAGCTTTGTTAAACAATAGTGAAAATTTGATGGTTGAGCAACAATTTTTTTTATTACATAAATTTAACGTTAAGCACTTCTCTAAGTATTCTCGACGAGATGGAGCCGAAAAAATCCACCATTCCAACTGTTTTCTTCGGTGGATCTCAATCACGAGTTAACCAACTAACCAGTCTACATTGCAGCATCCTTGTAGTTCCAGTTCTCAAAATATCACCACATCGTCGGCTATTCAAATACTTGTATGTATTAACCATGGATTAAGAAACCACTTAACGAAATAATAAAAATTCAGATAAGATTTTAACAATAAATTTCTTATATTTTGATATGCCACCTTTTACAACATATTTGCTTATCAAGTTATCAATCATGAAAACTAGAAAATCTTTAGTTGTCAGATTCCTTGATAATCTTTTTTATTTTGTCATTAGGAATAAAAATTTGCGACACCTTTTAAACTATTTATTTAAACGTTCTGGAAATGCACCTAAAAGTGTTAAAATAAAAATATTCGTTCACAAATGCAACTTGGTTAAATGATCACCTTTCATGGTTTTTTGGTCTAGTCACTTCTTTCTCTGTTAATTCATCTCTTTGTCGTTCTTTTAAAGTTAGATAATTTATAGTACAAATGTGACCAGTTTAAATACAGTGACAATTTATTTAAGTTATTGCAAAGCAATTAATAATGCAAAAAAAAACAATCCTGTTGAAACTAACAAGAAAAGAGACATTTTTGAGTTTTGACCCTCCCTCAAATTGATGTTCGAGAACTGGTTTTATTTTCTTGTTTAGTGTTAGTGCATCCTAAAACAACCACAAATATGAAGTTTTAGATATTTTCGTTAAACGCCTGGGGCTACAGGCCCCAAATTGTGTAAAACCATAAAAATTACAGATTTACAAAACGGTTGAAAGAAAAAATCTAAAATTTTGTTGGTACATTACACTTTCATGTTATAAATATCTGCTCAAAATTACAAAATTTAGTGGTTCAAAAAAATAAAATTCCAAAAAAATGAACTTAAAAATAATCATATTTGATAAAGATAAAACAAAAGCAAAAAAGTTGGGGGGTCAAAACGTAAAAAAAACTGTGGTAGAAAAAAATGTGCTATTTTATTTTCACGAAAAACGTCCAAAACGATATTGCACACCAAAATGTTTTTGCTACTATATTATATTTATCAAATATGGTCAAAATTGCTTCCGGACCACGTTTTGATTGAAAACTCTCCAAAATATCACCAAGGTTACTGCAGATGTACACTCAAAACTTTATTGCTTGAAATCTCCTGTAAAAAATTAAGGCTCAAAAATTGAATTTTTTCAAATATTTTCTAATTAATAATTAATTAATAATTAATTAATTAAGTTGAGATTTTTACTAAACAACTGACAACTAAAATGAGCTAGTGGTGCAAATAAAACTTTAGCTGAATTTTATAAATATATTTTTTTTTTTTAAATCCGAAAAGTTCATTTTTTTCATTTTTTTGTGAACCACTAAATTTTGTAATTTTGAGCAGATATTTATAACATGAAAGTGTATGGGCACTTGTAATGTACCAACAAAATTTCAATTTTTTTCTTTCAAACGTTTCGTAAATCTGTAATTTTTATGGTTTTACACAATTTGGGGCCTGTAGCCCCAGGCGTTTAACGAAAATATCTAAAACTTCATATTTGTGGTTGTTTTAGGATGCACTAACACTAAACAAGAAAATACAACCAGTTCTCGAACATCAATTTGAGGGAGCTCAAAACCCAAAAATCTCTCTCAGAAGAGATCTGTTATCGGAAAGAAAACTATTAAAGCATTTATGGTGCCAATGAAGAAGTCCATATTTATTTGAAAACTGTTGTATGTGCATGCTGCAAAGAAAAACACAAAGATTTCCAACAAAACAAAATAGCGGCTAGAACATTAACCAATATTTTACAAAAACTATTTGAGTAAAAACTAACCAAGTAAAACGGAATAATAATTTAGATAAAGCACAGATTTCATGTGAGGGAAATAACACTCAGGTAGAATTCCTTTGTATATACCACAGCAAAATCTTTCATTTCATAGTGGTTAGTCATTGAATACGTCATTCTGTTGTCGCTTAGAGGTATCGGTTTCCATTGTCGCTGACTTTAAATAAACTAGTAACTGCCAGGTTTTCAACGTGAGTATTGTCGGAAATTGATTTGCAGTTTGTAATGACCCATCACGATTTCCCATGAATTTTTGTCTTCTTCCATATTACTCCAGTAGAAATTTTTGGAAGCTGATAACTGTAAGTCTGCTTTCTGCCTAGATTATCGAATACATTTGTTAGCGTAGTTATTGGGTTATAAACCGTTACGTTAGTTTTATGTGTGCGGCCATTACAAGAGTTCTCTAAACATAAATCGCAAACATACGTCAACGAGTTTATTAAAGGTAACTTAATGTTCACGAAATGCTAAGCAAATTTGTTAAGTTTACGTAAATTAAGCATAGTTTAATAAAGTTTAAGATGAAAGCGCGGGTTTTTAGCATAAATTTAAAGAATTGCTAAATAGAGACCTTTAGGTAGGTTTGTAGTTTTAGAACTTGATAGACGTCAACTGCATAATGAAATACGAACCTTTACGATACGAAAATAAATATATGACAAGGAAATTTGGAAACAATTTTTCTAATTCTTTGGTACTTTATTCAAATTTTCAAAAAAGTCAAAGCGATGATTAAATATTGCTGAAGTTTGTTTCAAACAGACCATTCCTTATCAAGCTGCTTAGATGGTTATATATTTAAATGCTTTAATTATAGTTAAATTGCAATTTGTGGTCTGTATAGCTTAAATATAAAAATGTATTGAAAACATTTTAAAAGAAATGAATAGTTTAAATTTGATTGGTTCGGGCATTCAAGTTGATGTGATTCATTTGTTATTCATTTTATTTCATTGGGGTGCATTTCAAATATGTTCGTCATATGTACATACATCATCGTCATATTCGCATGTCAGTATTCTTCATACTACAAACGTTGGTACATTAGTTACAAGGTTGAGCATAGATTGTTTAAAAATAAATTGCAAAACAATAAATGTATTTACTAAAGACGTGGTTTTTCACAAAGAACTGTTTATAAAAAGATGGTTAGAATTGCTTGAAAACGAGCAAAATATTTCTGTAGAATTAAAAGCAGGTTTACAAATGAACTAAAATAAATGCTAAATAGCCTTCTTGAAGGTTGTAAGTTTAAAAGATTTAATAGTTGAAAGTTCTAGAAGTAAAAATTGGTAAAAGTAAACATAATTGTTTTGTATTAATAAATGAAAGTGATATAGTTTAAAATGCCTGAGGCTTTAGTTTTAAAATTCTGTTGGATACAAATGACGACTTACAAAATATATGCTACTTTAAAAAAAAAAATATTGCGAATAAATTCTCAAAAAATGCGTTTTACATTTTTTCTAAAAAAATACACTAAAAGTATATTATAAATGGATCAAGGTCAACACAATATGACTTGAAAACTTAAAGTAGCATCTTGGTTTATAGCGCATAGCATAAGATAATGATGAAGAAGAATGCTAATTATGTTTAACGATAACTGTATTTCTTCACATCATTTTTTATCATTATATCTTTTTACACTGTTAAATAAAGTATAATTTTTTTTAGACTCCACCGTTGTCTCAAAAAAATTGCATACTGATTTTATGTTAACCTAAACGGTAAAGAATACTGAAAGAAATGTAAATATTATGTGTGTCGCTGTTACGTATGTATGAATGAAATCATAGAAAAAGGAATTGAATGTCCCTCACTTTTGCTTCTTTGTCTGTATTTTACGTAATAAGTTCGTTCTAGACAAAGAAGAGTAGAGTGCGACGAGAGTCGACGAGTGGATGCCAGAACGAAGGCAGAGAGAGAGAAGAGAGCAGCAGAGAAATCGATTACTAATAATTAATTGATTGATTATTTTTGTGATTTAAAAATTAGAACAAAGAGAGTTAATTAGATTCAGTTACACTAGAAAGTGAATTTGTGTTTCTGTGATTTAATTCTTTACGCATTTAACGACTTCACCTCACAATTTATTTTAGACTGAGCATCAATGCGGTTAGTTTGGTGTTTCAGAACAAATACAACTATTTATAATTCATAAATTTTATTCCATATTCAAAATAGTAAATTTTAAAAACATGAAACTATAAGTCAAACGTCAAACAAACGATGCAAATTACATTAAATATAGACAAAAAAATTGATTTTCTAAGAAAAACTAATTGCGCTTTTTTAAACGATGAAATTACTTCTAATAACAAAATATTACTTATTTAACAGTTTATAACTAATATTTAATGCAATTAATATAAAATTAACACCAGAAAAAAATGCATGAACAAAATTTTACGATTTTATTTTACTTCAAATAATTTTCACACAAACTATTTATATCTGTGAAAATACTTGAAGACGACGTTGGCTTCATGCCTTTAGAATAACGTTGTACCTGTACCATTTATATCGCGTAACAGTGTTACTTGTTCACTATAAATTGTTATATATCCCCTATACGCATTTCCATCATCCCTCCAAATACTCTCCTCAATAGTTTTCCCCTGTTCCAAAATATTTTTCACGTGAACGATTCCCCACCCAACGCTCTAAAAAAGACAGATATCAATATATTACACTCTGCTATATTTAAATTAAACATAGTTATATTTTTAACAATATATTTTGCTTACTTCATCAGGACTCAATGCAATATCGTTTCTGATGTTAACATTGAGGTACTAGAAAATCCAAAAAAATGTTCAAAAATTCAAATAAAAAGTTATTTTAAATATTTAAAAATCAAAATTATAGAGGGAATACCTGGCTTGTGTCTCCTGAAAACGTGACCCAACATTCTTCTCCCCATACTGGGTTATCAGTACCGGAAATAGATTCAGACCTGCAGTAAGCATCCCTATCCTTGTCCACTTCGAAAAATAGATTCTTGTACTCGAGCATATTTCTAAGACAAATATTTTAATTATATTTAAATATATACAAAAACGGTTTCACAATTTTAATAAAATAATACAAGAGACTTACCTGCCTGCTAGTTTATATTTTACAACTTTCCTTGTCTGACAATTAACGGTTGTCAGACAAATTGCAGTAATTAGTAAAATTAAAACTAATTTTTCGCTCATTTTGGCAAAGTACAAAAATATTAAATTAAAAGATGGTTCGTTACAATAATTGATGTGTTAATTGGTTTAGTTAAAAAAAATATTGAGGATGGTTTTAACTCTACTTTGTTATCACATCGAGACAGTATCTTGATAGCTTATCATATAAATTGTCATGAACATGTAGAAATGTCATATATATATGTATTTGATACATGAAAATTCTCAAATATTTAGTCACGCCAAAATATGGTTAAAACATTGTTATTAAAAAAAATTATTGACATGACTGATTGGTATCAAGATATGTCGGGAGTGACAAATGTCAACAAGATATACCTAACAAAAGGCAGTAATTATCCGAGCGTAGTTCTCTTATTTTAAACCCCGGATACAACAATACGTTATCTAATTGAATTTATTTTTTATTAACACACAATGCCCATCATAATTGTTCAGATAACATTAAACTATTTATTTAAGCTGACAAAAAACTAAGTTAGGTGAATTAAATTTAGATAACAAAAATAGTTGGGTTGTAAATCAAAATTAATATACGTTAATAAATTAACTTGTTGTATTACGTGTATGTGTGTATGTATGTAACAATGTATATGGATAGTGCATTATTTACATGTGTACTGTACGCATAAACGTTAGCATATTTAATGCTTTAAATGCCGCGTTTCTCAGACGTACATGAGTAAAATATACATGAAACTTTATACACTTAAACTATTTATTTAACTGTCACACGTTTATACCATATCAGGAAACAGGTGGCACATAACTTGTATATATGAGCTAGTTATTTGCTGTGTGCCTCGTTACTGTATATTGTGAACATTGTGTTTAAGAATTAACAATTTAATTTAATTTAAGACAATTTCAAAAACAAGCGAAATTAATTTTGAGAAGATTTTTTTAACTACTAAAGTTAATCATATGAGAATTCCTTTAGACTAAATGTTTAATAAGTTAGCATATACCAAATATTTAACAAATGTTCGAATGCTCTATTTTAACCATTTTTCCCAATATCAAATAATACTTTTATTCTTAGAATTATGCATTCAATTATAACTGTTTTTCAACACCATCCAATTTATGTAAGACTTCCGATAATTACAAAATGCATGAAGCTCTATAAACTTCAGCTAATAGTGAGCTATCACCTATTTATACCATATTTTATTATCACCTATTAAACTGAGTGATTAGATGACTGAAATTATCCACCCAAAACCAAAAAACTATGTAATCAAATTAGACTGATTTTCGTGACTATTTTTATGCCTGCATGTTTCATATATTTTGATATGGTTTACGTTACATACTATATTTTTTGGCAGATATTTTAACTTGGTTCATTTGTTTACCCTTTTTATCATATTTAAACAAATTGTTCTGGGGGACAAGCATATTACTGACGGAACGAATGAAAACTAGAGCTGGGAACCGGGAGACAAACTTGCACAAGCAAATGCTACAGGAAAATCTAAACCACGATTGATATTACCTTATTGTGGTCCTTTAACTTCAAGACTCACTACTTTTCTAAGAGGAGAACTAGATTGCGATTTTGGTTACACCCCTGGCCGTAAAATTGGACCATTTTTATGCGAATTAAAAGACCCTATACCGAAAGAAGAAATAGGAGGAATTTATGCCATCCCAGTACTAGAAAAAACTACCAATTCTTTTGTTGCATGGTATATTAGGGAAACATCCAAACCACTTAAAATGAGACTCAGCCAATACAAAAAAGATATAAGCAATAAAAAGCGAACATCAGCTTTAGTCAATCATCTCTTGAATAATAAGGACCACTATATTAATTTCGAGTCAGCAACTCTACTTAAAAATGAACCCAGATATTTTCATAGAAATTTTAAAGAACATTTGTATATTGTCAAAAATATAACTATCAACCATACCCGAGGTTTCATCATATCATCAATGTGGAATGGATCACTCCATTCAATGATGGAACCAATTACTCCTCCCACTCGCGCCCGAAACCGTACTCCCACTAACAGTATCCATTGACACTGTATGGACTCAATACTTTTTTATTATAATTTACCTATTGTGATTTTGACTGTAATGTGTATCGATTTTGAAAATCGAAACTATTCAATTCAATTTTTGTTTCAATCCTGACCAACTAGACCAGGTCATGCGTAAATGTAATATAAACTTATCAATGTATGTACATTTTTCTACTCATTATACATATATTTTTACTGTAATTTCGTGTTTTAAATTTCCAAAAGTCTCCTGAAGAGGAATATAGATAATATTCGAAAGCTCGCGAAATTATTATGATTTCTAACATGTCATCCATGAAGTCCGCTTCAATTAATTTTACTTTATATTAGTAGCGGTTTTATCAGTAAATGATAAGTACATATATACGTCGAAAGAACATTTTAAAAGTTAAACTTAGAAAGTAAGCCGACTAGCCAGACAAATCAATAAAGCATATCCAAATAGTTTTAGTTTTTTTAAATCATATATTTCTGTCCAAATCTTATGTGCACAATTTAAGATATTTAAAAAGTAGTCCCCGCGTAAAATAATTTTGTATGGCTTTCTAAAGCTTTTGATATAAAGTAGTTTTTTATAACACAAGCCAGTAAAATTATTGATTTATTATACAACCAACCAGAAAAGTAATTAGCCAGTATCGATTATAGTTCAAGATTCATAACAGGAAAGTTATATATTCTTACCTATTATAAATCCACATACCTTCGCAAATAGCACGCTACTTTAAATAATATTTTTTTAAAGTTGGCAGCGATGTTTTTCCATTAGAATGTTTACACGTATAGTTGACAAGCCTATTTCTATTCTTGGGCTTGTGCTTATAATCTTTAGAATACCTTCATTTGGTGACCAAAGCTACACACATCAGGACGAAGTGTAGTTGCTGGCATTTCAAAGCTACAGTATCATAATCTAGTTGACTCTGCTGCTTGAATTGGTTTTATATTTAGGGTTAACTTTTCAAACTTTCTCAAAGATTTCTGAACTGAGTGCACATTTGTTGGACGATTTAGCTAGAACCACAAAATTAATAAGTATTTAGTTTCAATATTACAGAAACATATATAATTTATTATCCTAGGCAATAATCCAGTCGTCTTATCCAACTTGGCAAACTGGCATTTGAATTAAATCAAGTGTTTTAAATACAAAAATTCTAACAAGGAGATATAGTAAATGCATTAACATAAGTGATATTCCAAACACAAGATAATACTAAGTTTGATAAGTGGTTTCTATACAAAAATCCTTTGTTTCAAACAGATGGTTACTCCGTCAATATCACCATTCCTTCAGATTTGATAAAATATACAACAAATATTATTCAATACTAACCTGGGAACAAAACTGGGAAAAAAATAATATCATACGATATAACAGTTAAACCAGGAAATCCGCCGATTTGTTATACAAATCAGGTAAGCGTATCTAACATTTATACATATTGAAGATAAAAGAGTATTCTTATTGTATTGAAAAACTTATTGATTTATTATGCAACCAACTAGAAAAGTAATCAGCTAGTATCAATTACAATTCAAGCCTAATACTAGCAAAATTATATATTCAGATCCATTATAAATCTTAAAAATATCTCAACTTAGCAGTATGCACGCTAGTTTCAAACGCCTTTAAATACAAGCAGGTAGACTAGGAAGTAGCTTTCCATTAGAATTTTGACACGTATAGTTAGAAAGCTTGTTTATATATTTTGGCTTGTGCTTATATTTATAAGATATCCTTCATTTGGTGACTAAAGCTACAAACGTCAGGACATAAAAAAAGTTTCGCTTCTTGTATTCTGAAGCTACGATATCCTAATCATGTTGAGTTTACACCATGGATTGGTTTTATATTTAAGTTTATTTTTCCAAATTTCGCGCAGTCAAAACCCAAAGGATTCCCTTCCATTCGTACTATCAAGTGATTGTTTTGTCTTAACTATAACATCTGCGAATAATTCCAGTAATTTAACGGATTTTTTGAAAGAAACCAAAGAATTAAGCTCTCTAAATAGCAACATCTTTGTGACATGGCTTAACTATGAATCAAGTTTGCTTGACTTCTTAATTACCGAAACCGAAGCAACAGATAAACGTGTTCAAATAAATTTGCAGTACAAATATTTGAGGTTTTCTAAAATGCAGTTTAGAATGCCTTGTGTAGTGTTGCTACTCTTTACAAAATATGTAAACGAAAGTGCTAGAGCATTAAGTAATTCCGGATTTGGAACAAATGAACATGTAATGGCATTTCAGTATGCTGGTAAATTGATTTCTGACAACCCCATGATAAAAGAATTTGGTGACAACTATCTCTACTTGAAGAACGTTTTTAAATTCACTGTGCCATTGTTCTTCTTTTGTAAGGGAAAAGAAAGGCAAATAAAACTTTTAACGGGTAACAGCAACTCGGTCATTTTAGTTTCCAATAAAACTTTCGAATTGGGAATTTTAAAACAGATATATACTAGAATGATGATTCAATCGTGTCAAGGTGATCGGTGTTACGTGTTTGCAGATGGATTAGCCTGGAAGTTTGTTCCCAGATGTGAACCAACTACTGACCATATTATGAATCGTCGATTCTTTTACAAACAGTTACAAAATTGTACTAGTACAGATCAACTAATGATTCCAATAGTGTTGCGCTACATGAACATGTCCATGTCTAGTGTTCGATTTAAAGCAAATAAACAAGTTTTATCGTCTTGGATCCTTAATATTTTTAGTGGGGATACTTGGTCCCCTTCAGGTTTTCCGCTTGGCTTTATTGAGTTTAATTATTATGTAAATGTTGGGGCCACATTCGATGTTTCATTCACAGCTTATATACCTATCGAAGATATTTCTAATTTATACTTTGGTATGCTCACCGTAATGAAACCTTCTGTTTGGATTTGTATGTTAGCAGTGGTGCTGCTAGTTGGAAAGATTTACAGCAATATATGGTACGGTATCGATCTTTTATGGCCTCTGTTTGGTATCAGCTGCAAACTAGTCCATTTGAAAAATGTTGTTTGTATATATTACGTATCGGTTCTCTTTATATCTTTAAGCTACAGCTCAAACTTGACCAGTGACTTGATGGGGATTTCAAACATTCCAGATATTGACTATTTAGTTGAAAAAGGATACAAAGTTATTTTTATGACAGGTTTTGATTCACTTCAAACTCCAAGAACTGCGTCGTCGTCAATTGTTGAAAAAATGGTGGCAAATTACGGAAACGTATCATATGTGCCTTCTGGCGTACCACTTATAGACATGCTACATAGACATACTGCTTGGAACCCTAAAGATGTCTTAGATTTTGTCAAAACATCTGCGACGCGTAAAATGCTTATCCGCTCCAGTACACAGGAAAGCTATTGTTCACACAAGATGTCGTTTGTTTTGAGCAAGTATATCTGTTTAAATTTTCCTCTCAAGGAATCTAAAGGAATCCTTTTCAGTAGTGTGCGATACTGGGGATATTTTGCACACAAATTTCATATACTTTGGAGTAGCTGGGCACAAGGTGGCTTCATTAAATATTTGCATGTGGAAGACGATTCAGTTGTTCAGAAAGTCAAGTCCAAAAAGTTAAATGCGAAACCTGTAGAAGGATTTGTACCACCGGAAAAAGTGAGTTTGTATAGCATGCCAGGATTTTATATGCTTATGATGGTAAATTTACAATCAGGGCTTTTGATTTGCACAGTTTTCACTCACAGATACTTAATACTGCACAACATAAAGCACATGGTTCCCACGTTTGTAGATAGGTTCTAGATTTAAAGTTAAATTCCACAGATTTATAATATAAGTATGATACAGGAGCTCTACTTCAAGGTTGTCATGTTGTTAAAGCTGTATGATAGTATCGGTATTGGTGGGAATAATCCGACTTCGAAACAGAAAATAAGTTCGTTATAAAAAGAGTATACATTTTATTCGAGGAGAAGAGGTTTAATACTAAAGTGTACAGTATGATTGCGCAGTATTTATATGAAAATAGAAATAGTCTTAAAGGCAAAACTGAATACAGAACGGAATAACATTGGGTACATTTTTGGGTGATCATGATCTCAAATAATTAGATTAATTGAGATGTACATAAAACACATATTAAAATGAATACCAATAAAATAGCATTTGAAATCATTTGATATTCATGTGGTGCAGTAGTGTGAAACGTAACGAAAGTGTAACAAAAACTATTTACTTACTGACTACTAAATACGGGTGCGTATCTACGTGCGACAGAGAAATTGGTACGGATGGGTGCAGCGATGCAAAACAATAATATATTTCTAATATTATTAAATACAGTAATCGAAATTGTTCCTGAAAGATTTCTAGTTTAAGAGGCTAGAAATATTACAATAGCACTAAATAAAATATCGCGCGGGCCAAATGCGATTTTTTTAAAATTTAATTGGTTAAATAAAACGATCATTTAATAATAAAACTGACGTTGTTGTGAGTTATTTACTGCAATTAGATTAGCTATTTATTCTTCAACGGAATATTATTGGTTTCTTTTTATTTCGTAAGAAAGTGGTTGTGCTATTTGTGACATTCATTTTGCATTCTTTCGGTAACATTTCAAAATCATCCTAATATTCGAAAATTCAAAATTGAGGAACCTTTTTAATTTTCTGCAAGTCCATATTCGAAGTACAGTTATGAAAAAGCACACGTATGAATTTGGTAAAATTAAAACATCACATAACGTAAGCGTCTTCCATTTTTAAAGATGCGATTACTTAAGACGATTTACGAAGCATTTTTTCCCTTTCACCGATGTGTTATGAGTTATTATTTTGTAAAGGACCATTTGCATATTACGCAAATGATCCTTTTATCTCATATAACCAAATCGCTTGGTTCTTGATTTTGATTTTCTTTTACATTTGTAGAGCTCGAGCTCTCTACATACTACCACGCCGTCTTTCCTCACATTTTACGTGTGAGTGATACTGGTATTGGGAGTTTCATCCCAATACCATTCAACAACCAATCACAATTAAGGTTATTGATTTGGTGGCATTTTATGTGATAGCTCTCCATGTTCAATGGAAAGACCATCACTGCTACATACCTTACACACGATAAAAAGTTAACGGGACTATTTTTCTCTGACACCGGCCTAATATACCGGCATCAGAGAGAATCCCAATCAATCACTTTTAACCAGCCATTAGATCACCATTTCGAACGTTGTGACAAATATGTTTTTTTCCTGTAGTTAGCAGAAGCCAGGTTAGGGAATTTAGTTTTAAGTTTAACTTTATTTCGGAGTTCAGGAGTCCTCCATTATATTTAAGTATATTTTGATGGGCACTAATTGTATCCGTCATAATTTTCATTGGTAATTGCAAAGTGTAGCTTTTAAGCTAAAAGTTTTTGCAGTATTTTTTTCTGCTGTTGTTGGTGTTACTACTACAACTGTCATCATCATCTCACAGGCGCATTGCGGTAAATTTTATAAAATAAAATATTACTGTCAAGCATTAATGTGTGGCATTTTTGGAGTGCTATTATTGTGCAAACTTTAATCTGTTGGAATATTTCATTCCTTTGCTCTGCACAGCCTGCCTGGGTTACGTACAATTTTGCACAGTGCTCCATGCACAGTCCTTGGTCGTTCGTGTGTCCACCATATACTCCAGTTTCCTGTCATTTGGGAGGAAACTCAGGCTAAGGCTCTCGCCCTTCAGCCACTCCACTTCTGGTTACCACTTCCGGTATATTTTGTGCTGTCATCTCCTGTCATCACTACACTGCTTCTATCAACCTCTAATTTGAGTACCCGCATCATTACTACGCTGGTAGTTGTAAGGAGTTAATTATAGTATTTGTAGTAAACTGTGGCAGCATCAAAATTAAATATTTTCTTGCAGTTTTCTGAGTATTTGCAGATTACCCTAGCTCATGCAGGGTGATTCTAGCGGTGATCATATCGTCATTTTCTTTTTCTCTTCTGATTTTGAAAATTGCATATTCCCACAGTTACTGCAGCATCATCAGTTAAGGTATTAATTAATTAGTTGTCACTCAGGAGCACACCATCAATAAAATAGACTTAACTGTGCCAACCTTGAAATAGGTTGCAAGTTGATTTTGTGCGTATCTCCTGATATTTAAGGTAAATTATTTTTTCCCTTTGTTTTGAGAATTCTATTGTTTAGTTATTCCTTTATAAGCGTATGTAAAGGAAAGTGCACTTATTGTATTATCAGAGTCTTACTTTAAATAAGAATTTTGGTTGTTTAAATCAGTTTAATATTCTGATATTTTTCAGTTACCATTTAAGTAATTGGCTTTAGTCTCTGAAATCTACATTTCACTTGATTGTCATAGCGCACCGTTATTAATTGGAATTACGTGTACCTTACTCTCAATTCATATTCATATCAAATTATAAATGAGCTGAAATTGTTACAGGTGAATGAGCAACAGGATCCCAAATTGCATAACATCTCTATGCGCGATTAGCTCCGTATCCGTCCACAATGCCGCAATGAAAAATGCCGAACTATCACAATGCCGCAAATCATAACGCCGAATGTCACAT
>JAQFZH010001537.1:0-20651 GCA_034695485.1 Entomobrya nivalis
GGTCATTGTGCATATCATCTGTTCCTATCTGTTTAGATCATCTGATGGGAATACTTACAGCAGACCAAACAATTTGTTTTAGTGTTGGTGTGCTGTGGTGGCGAAAGTGACACAGATCTCACCAGATGTATCCCCCAACCAGACTTATGCATTTATGAAATCTAGCTCAACTGATTGGCAAAGCACAATAAATGTTAATATGAACGATGATGGCGAAGGCGTCCAGGGCAAAAAAACGCATTTCCGGATCACCGGAAACTGGTTCCAGTGAAGCTGATCTCATGGCTGGCCAAATTGCAGAGAATCAAGAGGATTCTAACCTGGACGATGATAATGAAGACAATGCCGACGTCCAAGACAATGATGACGATAACAATAGCTCTTACGTTCCTGATGACTACGAAGGAGAATCCGACAAGGATATGGAAGGGCAATTTGATTTTTACATATTTATGTCGTTCAAATGAATTAGAATTTGGTGTCAGAATGTTAATTTGTAATCAATGGTTTAATTGAAGTTTTTGTATTTCCGTCTGAATTTTATTCATATAGTAAAATTGATATTTATTTCAGAAATTTTCTTACAAAAATTAATATTTAATTCAGAGACTTTATGACAAAACTAGAAAATTAATTCGCAATTTTTTTCCAAAAATAGAAAATTAATTCACAAATCTTCCAAAAATTAAAAATTAATTCACAAATTTTGTTATAAAAATGAATCAAAAAATGGTTAGCTGTATTCATATTCGTTGATCAATATAAATGTGTTGTACGAATCATTCAATTTTCATTTACTCAACAGTTCCACTAGCAGCTCCATCACCGCACCAAGATTTTCACCCAAGAATTCTACACTCTCCTTTGACTCAAGCAGCTTTTCAGGATACTTTTCGGCATACCTGTCCAACAAAACACAGAAAATGGCAATCTCACAATTTTACGTGCCACATTTTCATATGTTATTATTCAAAAAAAAGTAAATTTCATTCAAAGACCAACCATTTCAGAGCCTTGAAAGCCTTTTTCTCAGCTTGGGCCAAGACCTTCCCTGCATTTTTCGCGAAGAAGAATAACTTGAGTGCCCCAATTGCAGAAAACCAAGACAACCGCATACTCCAAATTATGTGAAGCAACATGTCCATCAGGTCCTTCATCTGATACTTATCTGCAATCGTCAACAACTCTAAAGTCATCTCACAGCTTTTCAACGCCTCTTCCACGTTCCGCCGATAAGCATATTCCATCAAAGCACGGATGACCGCTTCCGAAAAATCCACAATTTCCAAAGAGCCCTCTTTCGCTTCCAACATATCCGTTCGGA
The DNA here is from genome assembly GCA_034695485.1 of Entomobrya nivalis. Taxonomy (NCBI): domain Eukaryota; kingdom Metazoa; phylum Arthropoda; class Collembola; order Entomobryomorpha; family Entomobryidae; genus Entomobrya; species Entomobrya nivalis. The sequence goes on from JAQFZH010001537.1 coordinate 1,325, forward strand.
ACATTGCCGCAAACACTGGACTGATCTCTGACAATTTAAAATAAATAATTGTTAATCCCAAATTACAATCTCACACGATTTTAAACTCTTTAATAAATTAAACTAATTACCAGACAAAATTGCCTTGTGGCACTTGATAGCCTTCTCCTTATCTTTATTCCCTCCAACCAAGATAACCATGTCAGTAGCAGAGCCAACTTCAGTTGTCGATGATGGACCTCCACCAAAGTTTCTCTTGTACAGATCACTAACAGCAGCAGTGTCAAGTCTAACATTTATCGCTAGAATTCCAAAAAACGTGACATATTTATCACTCCACCGCTTCCACCACCTTTTCCCGGAAAAATGAATGTCCGCCACTTCCAAGCTCGCCGAGCCAACTTCATTTCGAGTCAACTTCAAACCTGTTTGGAATACCAGAGACCGGAAGTTCTAATCCGTTGCAATTGCCAAATCAACCGAACATTTCTATAATTTCTCTAAAGCTAATACCTTTCCGATTGATATCCAATCTTTCAGCATCATCATCATCAGCACTAGAAAAATCAGAGCAATTATAACCCTGAAAATCTTTGACACTCAAACTAAATTCAATCGAGTATTGGGGTAGGGTCTCCTGCAGATTAAGAAGTCCTTCAAAAATATCCAAATATTCCAAATCGTTGTACTCTGGAGTCAACCCTTTGGTATCAATCATCAGTCTTTCGGTGTTGGAGGAAGTCAATGTTAAATTAGTTAGCACAAACGCCGCTGATCGCCTATTTAATTTAAAAAGGTATTCCTTAATACTATTAACATAAAGTCGTACTGTTAAATGTAAATATGACTTAGTATGGGGAATCTGGTGCTGTTGAAAAAAAAGTCTTCTTACCCTTTATTAAGTGCCTTTGCCAAATCAGTGTTTCCAAAGAGTAAATCAATCGAGTTTCCGCGAAAAGGTCTACTCCACATGGGTGAATAATCATCATCACTCCCATCACCAATTACAGGGCAAAAGGTCGATAAATAGCTGGAATAATTTGTTTTGCTTATCGCAACAACTTTCTTCTTCTTCGACTCGGGATCGTTTCGGTACACTGAATTCCCAAACTTTATTTTCGGTGAGCGAAGTAAGTGACATACATCAAATCACATCGACACCGAAAAAAAATGATTTTTAGTAGCAGGTCGCCGTTAGCATCAACGGTAGCTACTATAACAACATACTTAAAAGTGGTTAGTTACCATGGTTACCACTAACCGTTTTCAAGATATAGCGAATTTAGTGAATTTATTTGAAATCGTAGAACCAGCACAATTCCGTCATTTATCGACCAATTTTCTCGAACAAAGTGTCATTCGAACGAGAAGAAGCTGTTCTCTACTATTATGTCTCAAATTTTCGAATTTCGAATTTACAAGGAAGTTATGGGCAAAATAGTACTTTTTAGGTGTAACTTTCTTTTAAATTCGATGAGTCCAAATAAAAAAGTACTATTTTGCCCATAACTTCCTTGTAAATTCGAAATTCGAAAATTTGAGACATAATAGTAGAGAACAGCTTCTTCTCGTTCGAATGACACTTTGTTCGAGAAAATTGGTCGATAAATGACGGAATTGTGCTGGTTCTACGATTTCAAATAAATTCACTAAATTCGCTATATCTTGAAAACGGTTAGTGGTAACCATGGTAACTAACCACTTTTAAGTATGTTGTTATAGTAGCTACCGTTGATGCTAACGGCGACCTGCTACTAAAAATCTTTTTTTTTCGGTGTCGATGTGATTTGATGTATGTCAAGTTTAACTCCATTGTGAATCACTAACTGCAACTTTAAATTTGAGCTTAGTTATTAAACTATTACTATCAACAGTATCAACTATGAGCTTGCTGATTAATTAGCTGTTGTAAGTTGTAAGTCAATTCATTCATCTTTCAGCTTGCTTTGCTGTGCGTGCTTTTTGGCTGAGTAAGAGGGGAAATCAAACTTGCCGCCAAACCTTCTCTCATTGGCTTTCTTTGTCCCTCACATTCTAGCTTTTTGGTTTCTTCTTCACAGCTGACTAGATAAATGAGTGCAATTCAGAACCACATGCCTGCAAAAAGTTTTTTTTACTGGTATCCAAACTGGGATTAAAAATATCCCAGTGAAGATGAAAAAATCACAATGAAAATATAACTTAAATGAATCGGAGAAACGTGTATGTATTAATACCAAAATTCACTTCGTGTTTGTATTCTTAATTATTTAATTTATTTGTATATTTATGTACGAAAAATGTGAACCAAACAGAAATTTTCAGTTTAAGCACACCAAAGTAAAATATAATAATATAATATAATATAATTACAACAAAATATGTAACACGACTTAAGCAATATAATCCGTTACAATACACTTACAAAATTACTTTACTAAAAGCAAATGATATATTTAGAAACTAATCTAATTATCTCGTGAGCTTCTTGAAAACTTCAGACTTGGCTAAGTGCTTTGACTTATCCCATGTCACGCAAAAATTCCACTTATTTCTACAGTTAAACTTGTGGTCTAGAGCTTGCTCTACTAAGGGTTTGGCTAATTATGACGGGTGGGGCCCTACCACTTAATAATAGTTTCTACGGTTTTAGGTTTTGATGATGACCTATTATTTGAATGGTTGCCGAATACGTTATCGATGCCTTCCACTACGGCTTTGCAATGAGTCCTAGATATTATCAGAGCCAAATGCAGAGTTTATTAGTCCTGTCAGAGCGAAATGCAAAGTTTTTGGTAAATCTTTATTTAAAGTTTGTGTACCAAACATTTTTTCATACAGTTTCAAATCATCATATTCATTTTGACTTGATTTGGTTTGGCTAATAATACCTCCATTTCGTCAAGGCTAGATAAATGTTTATTATAATTGTTTCTAAGTGCCAAGTGTGGTACTCCCAGTTATTGAACTGCATTTATTGATACATAGTTCTGCAATAACTTCATACGTATCAAACTAAAGTCGATAATCGTTAAAAAGTCCTTCAAGTGAGTAAACGAAATGAGTATGCGCGAATAGTAGTACTTCAAATTGATTGAAAAATTCTTAAGCACTATTGATGTGCATGTGGCAAATCTGGTGTCGCAGGTTTCCTAGCTTTGTCGTCATCTTTGACAGCTCCCTCAAGAAGTTCACCGATTGACTTCCCCCATGTGAATGACTTACTTACATTCTTTATGGCAGAAAACGTTTTTAAAATTAATTTTAATTTTTTCTTTCGTCCATGACAACTAATTCAAGAATATGGACTGGGTCCCGCTGGTACGAATACCATTCGTTTTGACCATCCGACAAAAGTAACGTGGTTGAAAAATGATTGGGCAGATTTAAGTTCAAATATTCTCCGTCAAACGTACCACCTAAAATTGATGATGCTAATTTCTCTTGTGTTAGCAAAGGAAATACTAGACCCTTACTCGTGAACAGCTATAATTTGCATGGTATGTCTGCTTAGAGTCATCAATAACAAAACATATGTCTACCAGTAGCTGGAAGTGGCTCGGTAACCAGACTTTTTAACATCATTAACTGATAATGCAAAATCAGGACATAAAATGCGACTATGATTTATATTTCCAACATCTAGGCCATGTGTTGCCAGCAATGCAACATCGTGTCCATACCCTGCATAACTTCCACCTATTGTTTGTAAATGGTAGGCATGTATTTCTAAAACCATTCCAATTTTATATTTTCCGGCAACCAATTTAGTTTTTCTCTCCTGGTCACGCTTAACATGATTGTTTGATTCCAAATGTGTGATTAATGTCATTTTTAAATTATGAAATTCTGCAAAATAAAAAATAGAAATGTAGAATAAAACTTCCGGAATCAACTTTAAGAGGTCATAACGGATTAACTAGCTCTTACAAGTTGTATTTTTGCTCTAATTTAATTTGACTCATCAAAAATACTTTTGTTTACCGTGTCTTCTCCATATCCATTAGTACTCTGTTTACCTATATCTAATACTTTTATTGTTGCTACTAATCCCTTTCTCTGAAATTTAGTGTAGGAGTGATCTGCAATTAGATGCCCACTTACAGATATGAAATCCAGCTGTTGCTAACATTTCACGGAGGTCCTTGCATAGTACGGTTGCTGTCTCCAATTTTCGTGTGCCTGCTGAAAACATACTACATAAAAACGGAGTTTAAAAACAGAAGCTGCTGCGGGATACTTGTCATCATCTTCCGCCACCTTTGGCAGTACCCTGCATGCTAGAATTGGATTCAAAGTGACCCCGAAGGGTACTACATTTAACTTGTATTACTGCACGGGTCCATTCTTCGTGCGACGCCATAATATGTGTAGGACATTTTGATCTGCTGGGTGCACAAAAATTTGCAAATACATCTTGGTTATAGTCGCCTTGAGTGCCACTGTCCTCTCGAAAGTGAGTTAAAATGGTTGAGATTGATTAAAAGTTTTCTGAATTTGTAGTGGTTGTGGTTGCACTTTGCACTTGAATTAAATACAATGCGTACTTTTATACTAGAGCTATCAGGCTTGAAGACCAGAACATGTGGGATAAAGTAGATTGGTTCGCCGTTTGGATTTTGGTCTTTGTCAAGAACGAGCTCCATCTGACCAAGTTATGGGTACTATGATTTTTACAATCTGTAATATTGAAACTTGGACACATAGTTTCTACGGCAACAGCAATTAAAGTGTAATTTTTGTTCTTATCCAGTTTGACCTCATTTAATAGCAAAAGTAAATGTTAGTAGGTCTTCTACCTGATTTTTGCAAAGTTTTAAAATAAATTCTAACAGCTTGCTAGCATATTTATTTGTTTTCGTAAACGGGCTACTAATTTGCCTGCCTTTTGGGAAGAGATCAAATGGTTTGTGCATTTTAGGGAGGATATAAAAATTTGCTGGCTTATTCTCTGTAGTTAAAAATTTACAAAGTTTAAAATTAGCTGGCATTGTTTTATCAAATATTTTCAACTTATCTCTAAATTCAATCATTGATAACTCAAAATGTGCATTTGTTGTTGGATTGTACGATTTAAGATCATTTAATTGTTTAAAAACTTCATTATCATAATCAAGTTTATTAACATTACACACACCCGCGTTTTTGTCAGCCTCCACGACTTATGAATTGTTATTGGCAAGAAAGTGTTTTAAATCATTTATGATAGGAGAAAATAAATCAGTGAATATTTGTGTATTTTTATAAACTGCTTTAATTATGGTTTGCATAAACATTTACATCTACCTAAGAACTCTGTAACTGAAGGTCCCAATAATTCAGTTGACATTGTTAATGTACCAACTCTTTAATGGACGATTTTCACTGTTACTTTTGTTTTCACTGAAAAATATTTTCCATGCAACCTTTTTTACCGTTTCCTCGACGGACCATTTTATAATTTTTATATTAGGTTTATCAGGCAAACAAAACCTCATACCAAGACAAATTAAAGTTTGGAAGACAAAAGGAATGTCTTTAACTGAACTCAAATTATGAATGTATTGATTATTTTTGGCAAGTTTGTACAGGTCGTAAAGAAAACTGTACTTTTTTTACTACATTTAATTTAAATAACTTTTTAATATTTATAAAACGGCGATTTCTGTGATGGTTATTAGTGTCACCTCGTCAGGCAATCTCGTCAGTCAAAGAGGAGAAAGAAGTTGTGTATGATATATTCTGGTGGTGTCGTGCATTTTGATTACTTTTCCCACGTGATAAGCCAAATCCATGTTGTGGTGGTGGTCGCGGTGGCACAGCAGTATTTATCCGTGATCCAGGTGTTTGAGCAGAAGGTTTAGGTGGAACATAAGGAGCTGAAGGTGGTGGTGTTGGTGGGGTGGCTTGTTACCCTAATTTCCTTGTTTTGAATGATTGCCGTCACACATTCTCTTAATTATTGGCTGAGCATGTCTGTTAAAAGGAACTACCTTGCACCTATACCTATGCACATAATGTGTTCATAAACAATTAATATTAATGCGTGCGTAAAATTATGCACTAAATATGTACTTATATTGCAAAAAGAATATGTTCCACATATTCAGCAGAAACTTCGCGCCTTGTAACACAGGATACATAATCCGCACGTAATAATTGCATAGAACAAGGAAAACAAACTAAACGCAGGCTGATTTTTCATGTGGTCAATTCTTCTTCTCAGACCTTCCGAAGGCAGTGTAAGCTACAAGTCACAAAATCGTTACATCACATCTCCAATATTAATTCAGAACAGGATTTTAATTTTAAAATTCAAAATGACGAATCAAGTGAAAAATAAACGAAAATGCTGTAGTAAGTTTTGAAAGTGATAACACAGTTGACGCTATACCGTCTAGGTGGTTAACAGATGACAAAAAGTTCTGCCATTGGCCAGATTTTCTACACTTAATCCGTGACCCAAGTTCATCTCCACAATTTGATTGGAATTGTTAGGAAGTGGAAGATGTGAAGTTTTATGGTAAATAAGATATCATTGATTGTTAACATTAATTAAATCGAATATTAAATTGCAAGACACTGGTAATTGAATTTAATATCTTATTTTGTTTGATAAGATGGCTACAAAAAGGCAAGCCACAAAGTGACGCAGTATGTGAAGAGGGCATATGTGGATTCAAGTGATGTAGATGTATCGAGAAAACGCAAGGCTAACTTTTCATACTCAGGTAGTGGTGCCATTAATGTTCCTTCCTCAGCAATCTTTGAAGGTAAGTCAGTTATACACAAAATAAAAGAGCAAATTTAAATAAAATAAAACAAAATTTTAATTCAGAAGCATTAAACAGTAGTATTTCTATATATTACAAAGTATGGGATCAAAGTAATCTAAAATTCCTATTTATATTTTAGTTGAACCTGCTAATCGTATGACCGAACAACTAGTGAGCCAACTATTTACCTTCACCACATTTCAGCAACCGAATACGCAAAGTCAGTCGACCGAATCATTAAACCAGGTTATAACTGTGACCAAAAACCAGCCAGTCGTCAACCCATGTCACAGCTAATACCGTCAGCCATACAGTAAGTCAATCAGTCATTTGGAATACCGGAGATGCACACAAATAATTTTATTAGAACATCTCTAAACTTAGAGTTAGCTATAGTTAAACCATAGAAGTTATCTTCATAAAGTAATCATCTTAATATAATTTTAAATTAAAGATAATAATAGGATTGTGTTTAGACATTCATACATCGCCATCATTAAACAAGTCAATAATATTTTATATTTGTATTAAATTCATTTTGAAAAAAAAATATGTTCAAAATTGTTTAAAATTTCGAGCATATCTTAGGAATGCAAATTTCTGACGAATTATATTTAAGACCTATTATTGCATATTACCAGATAATTGTGGTTGTACGTCTATTTTAATTACATTGTCTACTTCTCCATTTTGACTTGTTTTGAACAATAAAATTACAATTTTTCGTAGTGATAGTCTGGAAATATTTTCGACACAAAAGAATACAAGAGATATTAGCAAGCCAGTGGCAGGTATTAAAGTAAGAACAACAACTGCCGTCCTGCCTCCACCCGTTTCTGATGTTACATTTTGAGTATTTATAGACGCTATTCTTTTAAAATGAACACTCGTTTTTAAAACCAGTGAAAATTCAGAGTGTTTCTGCCACCACTCAAATATTCCCGCTTCAAAAAGATATCTTGGCCGATAATACGAGCTTGAATGGAAATATCCACTGAATAAATACCCCAAAAACTTTTCAAGTACATTTTCTTTGCCAAGATAACTCGGTTTGCCCAACTGCTTCTGAATTATATGAAGCTTAATTGCCTCCGGTCCAATCAAAATCATTGCGGACTTTTTGCACTTGTTCATATGAATATTAAGCATTGCAGAAATATTTTCTTGATATCCTTGCCCATAATCTGGCAACATTGCAGAGTTGTTAATGTATTTCCACATTTGATTCGATATCTCTCCTTTTAAGAAGTTTAAACTTCGTTCCAAAATGTCGTAAGGCCTTAGCATTTGTGTTATCTCTCTCCAAAGTTCAGAGACTACTGGCAACGCCTCATGAGAGCTTACAGCGCCATATTTCTGATGCATTTTGCCAAGTTCACCAATATCATAGTATTCTGCATGTACATCAGTTTTCAAATTAAATCTTCGAGTGTAAATATTAAAGTTGTTTTCTTTTAGCAATTCGAAAGTGTCAAATTTCACAAGTGGAGGTTCTGCTGTCAATCTGGTTCCGTTGTCTCCTTTGTAAAGTGTACTTAAATACAACCAGACAATTGGCACAAAGAAAACACACAAGAAAAGCGAAGTTGCCTTTGACTTGCTGGCAGCTGCGTTAAACATGCTGTAACCCTGGTCTAAAATTGACGAAAACATGAAAAAATTGACATCAAAAAGAGATGGTCTTTTTATTTTATCCAGTGACTTATTGGCTATTTGTGCAATCCAGGACACAATGAAGCAGAGTGTAATAATTAGCAGCCAAGTTGATGTATCGAATGGGGAAATAAGTTCTGCTAACTGAATTGTCCAAGGCATTTGTTCTTTATGACAGCTAACAAAACGATACGGTTTGATGTAAGTTATCAATCGGCTATCTGGAAAGGAACTTCGAGTGGAAGAAGAATGTCTTTCTATTATTGGACGAAATACTGGATGTGAGTTGATAGCCTTTGTTGAGCTGCAAGAATCAACCATTACGTCTTTCCACTCGTTGAAGTATTTTCCATAGGAATCAGAAAATGTCATATTTGCAGTCGACTTTCGCAATAGCAACGCAGTCAAGTGCATGTCCGCTAAGAAAAACAACCTTCCAAATGATCGCTCAACGGGAAACTTTTGAATTTGCGCGAGGACAGCTCGTCTGCTTAGTTCATCTCCCTGCTTGAAATCTTGATACTCAGGGATAAAACGTAATAGCACAACTCGAACTGAGTGTGGCTCAGGATTTATCTGTTGACTTTCAAATAAAATATTTTCAAGTTGATTTCTGTTAGTCGGAATCGGTTTCGAAACAAGTTCGATTGTTTTGAAAGAATCACAAGGATCGCAATAAGGACATATCGCTTCTAATGACAAGGAGGGATATTTCCAAATCAGTACGTTATTTGATAGTTTTGGAAACAATATCTTGTCTCGGAAAACCCCGGCAAGCCATTTCTTGACATCTTTGTGATTCAAACATACTGAGTCTGCGTTTAGGCTACAAATAAGCAGTGAGACTACCGGAATGGTATTTACATGGTTCCACATCAACGTTTGATCGCTCCATGTAATTTCAAAGTTAATAGCAATGGGATTTTTAATGATACTTTCCCAGCTGTCGGTTTCCATGTACATCTGTGGAGATTCCCTTTCAGTTGGTGGATGAAGATAAACGTTAGCTTCACAAGTAAGGTTTCTAATTTTTAGTTGAAACGAATCTGAGAGAGTTTGTGCCACATATTTAGCTCCTATTAGTTCTGGTGGTAGTTTTGCACTTTCTGGTTTGACGTTGTGGCAAGTAGATGAGTTCTGGCTTATTAAGACTGAATATTTAGAACCAAGTTCATATGGATATACTCTGTTTGTTTCGCAATGCGATAAGTATCGAAGAAGAATAATGGGTTGAGTTACTACCTCAAAGTCAATATTTAGCCCTCTAAAATTGGTCACACGTATATTGCAACCTGCAAATGCATTCAAAATGTCAACTTGCCTGGCAAGGTCGTTTCTTTCAATTAGTGTCGCACCTGTAAAATATTTGCTAACGCTTCCTGTCATTAAAAAATAAAATAAAAACAGTAAGGGAAGTTTACTTCCTATTCTTGTCCACATTTTAAGTTGCAAATTCAAAAGAATGGAAAAACGACAGGTCGTATCTTGAACTAACTGGCCATCGGTTTACACCTAGATAAATTTTAGGTCCGATAAATCTTGAAGCAGAATTTTTTATTCCAAGAATGGAATAAATATATAAAGGCTAAGCAGATAGAACAGTAAACAGTTGACATTTGAGCTATTCCTGCAATCCCTTCAATATGTAGTTGAACTTTGGTTAAATTATCTAAAGCACTCTAGAGACCAAGAAAATCAACCTTACGCTGGTTATAAACACAGCAAGCAGTCTATGTATTGTTGAGCACCTACACTTGAACAAGGCAATAACAATTAAAACCTAGCAGTTGTTATTCTGACCCATATGTTTTGCTACAAAAACGTATTTGTTTTTCAAAACAGATTATGTATTGTGTCTCCATTTTTAATTAGTTCACAGAAAAGCAATTAACTTGATATTAAGTACAAAATGTAATTAAACTTTATGGTGTAGTGACGTACCACAAACTTGATATTTACAACAGCAATTGCAGGGCATAATAATATGGATTTGCTGGTGTAAATTTTGAAAACTTGGTTTCGTTTTATAAAAAGCACTTTTTATTTTATAAAAAAGTTTTCAATTGTACTGATTAATAATTAGACTTACTATGGAAATTTTCTACACACATTTTCTATTGCAAAGCTTCAACAACCACAAGTTTTCGAAAAGGATAAATTCAAAATACTAATGTTACCTTGAATGTGTTGTATCACAACAAGTTAAATATGTATCTCCAATTTCATGTCTAAATCAATTGTTTTTGGGGAAACTCAAGACTTGTTTAGATGCATATGCAAAAGCAGCGTTTAAGTGAGCTAGACAGAATGTGTAGCAGACTGACGTTATTTAATCTTTGAAGTGTCGAGTGTAACGTAGAATATATAGTTAGCATAACATACGTAAAGTAAAAGTGAACCGGTGTTATGTGTCCTAAGAAATGAGTTTTCATTTGGGAAATTAATTTAGTAGCCTAAAGTAAACATTTAAAATATTCATTGAAATGATTGTTTTTGTCTTTCTATTTAACCCAAGTGCTACCTTTTCCCTACATTTACTCTGAGCACGCTAAACAATCTTCCTTAGAATTTACATGCGATATTTCAAACTTATATTATAGTGTACCTATTGCTATTGTTACTGATAAGGATAAATACAAGGTGTATAAAAGAAAAGAAATATTCATTACACTTCTCATTACCTAATTGTGTTTAGGTATTTTTTGTTTATTTATCCAAGTTGAATCATACAGCTTTGTTAGCTCACTCACAAAAATTTAACAATTTCAAATTTCAAAAATATTCAGGTGAATCGACTAACTAGGGATGTGAAATGCATACATAAATATACTCAAAAAGCGGGTAAATTAACACGCTTTTCATAAAAAGGCGTGTTAATTTACCCACCTTTTGAGTATTTGTGCTATAAAATTCATAAATGATTTTTCTAAAATTTAACATCAATTCCATGTGATTAAGCATTGAGTTTTACACATGTATGCATAATTTTATATTTTCAAATTAATTCACACAACAGTTAATCAAGATTTCGTGATTTTTAGTTTCTTTTGCATTATATTAAAAACCGACACAAGAAAATTTAAATATGCCACGACAAAAATTTTCCAAATTTAAAATACTTTATTAATATGCAAAAACATGATTATTTAGCAAAACTGAAAAGACGAGTTATTTAACCCGCCTGGCACTTATTTTACACGCCAGGCGGGTTAATTAACCAGCCAGGCAGCTTATTTAGCTCGCTTTGAGGCGGGTTAAATAACTAGCCGGATACATACTGACTTATAGCGACAAGCCTTTGTTATGTTACGCTAAACAATGCACATGATTTCATCTTTGGTTTAAATGCGATGCGTCAGCTAAAGTTACAACAACACATTCATTTATACAAAACTGTGGGGTCTTCTAGTGACCGATTTTGGAAAATAAGCTCCTTGTTAATTCGTACAGCTATCGTAATTTACTCTATTTAACCATTTCTTTTAACAATATCGTCATTACGACGGAATCTGGATATCGTTGGCTTGGCATTGCTAAGGATTAAAATTAAAACCCTACAAGTTGTTCCCGTTCAGTTCACAATAATTTGTGTTTTTAATAGTATAATAATTAATTAATTAGTTGTTCGAATTAATTTGAGTTGTTTAATAGTTCTTTCCACGAAAAACATCCAAACAGAAACTCGCTCATGAGTGAAGATGAAGTCAACCAGCTTAACAACAGAGTCAGGATCAAGACAACAAGGTCAAAAGGATCACAGGCTATCATGCCCCCGTCGCGAAGAAATCGAGTCACTGAAAGATTCAGTGAAGCAACTCACCTTGCAACTTTGAAAGTTTAACGACAGTGAAAGTTTTAATTGGCTTCTGAATTATTTATTTATTTTTTGCCTTCAAGGCGCATATATAATCTAAGACGGCATGAAAACAGGGTTCACATCAAAGAATATATATTCATTGTTCAGCCAATTATGATTTATTTAACTAAATCACAAGTTTGTATAAAAAACTTATTTGATTTTTGGGTACAACTTTCTAGTTAACTAGATCCAATGCCAGAATGCTAATTCGTAATGATTTAATTGTATTTTTTAATTTCAGACTCAACTGTACTTCATTCATAATAAATTGATAATTAATTCAGAAAATTTCAAATATTAATATTTATTTCAAAGAATTGATGACAAAATTAGAAAATTAATTTACTAAATGTTATACAAAATGGGTCAAAAATGGATAGCTGTATTTGTATTCGTTGATTAATATCAATGTGTTGTACAAAACATAATTTATTTTTTTCAATCATCTTTAACTTCATTAGAACAAATAACAGAAATAAAATCACTACAATTTTAAGTTAGGGAATGTAAACACAGTCAACAAATAATTTATGCATAGACAGCAATTTCAAATTCCAACAACAGAGCCCAAAATAAATGCTATTCAATAGATTTATTCAACAGTTGCACAAGCAGCTCCATCACCGCCCCAGGATTTTCACTCAAAAATTCTACACTCTCCTTTGACTCAAGCAGCTTTTCAGGAAACTTTTTCGCATACCTGTCCAACAAAACAGACAATATTACAATTTTAACAGGCCACCCTTTCATACATTATTAAACGAAAAGTAAACTAATTTTCTACACCAACCATTTCAGAGCCTTCCAAGCCTTTTTCTCAGCTTCATCTAACCCCTTCCCCACATTTTTCGCAAAGAAGAATAACTTGAGTGCCACATTCGCAGAAAACCATGACAACGGCATGATCCAAATTATGTGAAGCAACATGTCCGTCAGATGCTTGATCTCATACTTGTCTGCAATCGTCAACAACTCTAAAGTCATCTCACTGCTTTTCAACGCCTCCTCCATATTCCGCCGATAAGCAAATTCCATCAAAGCACGAATGACAGCTTCCGAAAAATCCACAATTTCCAAGGCACCATCCTTCGCTTCCAACATATCCGTTCGGAACATTGCCGCAAACACTGGACTCGTCTCTGACAGTTGAAAATAACTAATTATTAATCACCAATTACAATCTCACACGATTTTAAACTTTTTATAAATATAATCTAATTACCAGACAAAATTGCCTTGTGGCACTTGATAGCCTTTTCCTTATCTTTATTCCCTCCAACCAAGATAGCCATGTCAGTATCAGAGCCAACTTCAGGTGTCGATGACGGACCTTTCCCAAAGTTTCTTTTGTACAGCTCAGCAATAGCGGCAGTGTCAAGTCTCACATTTATCGCTAGAATCCCAAAAAACGTGACCCATTTATCACTCCACCGCTTACACCACCTTTCTCCAGGGAAATGGATGTCCGCCACTTCCAAGCTCGCCGAACCAACTTCATTTCGGGTCAACTTCAAACCTGTTTGAAACACCGGAATTCATTATCTTTAAATCCATTGCCAAATGATCTGAATATTATGTTTCTAAAAAGCTAATACCTTTCCAATTGAAATCCAATCTTTCACATTCAGCTTCATCATCAGAATCAGAATATTCAGAATCAGATTCAGAATCAGAAAAGTCAGTGGAGCAATCATAACCCTGAAAATCTTTGACATTCAAAAGAAACTCAATCGAGTTTTGGGGTAGGGTCTCCTGCAGATTAAGAAGTGCTTCAAAAATGTCCACATCGTTGTCCTCTGGAGTCATCGCTTTAGTTTCAATCATCAGTCTTCCGGTGTTGGAGGCATTCAAAGTTAAATTAGTGAGTACACGAGTCGCTGGTCGCCTATTTAATTTTGAAATATAAATACATTTTATTCCTTAATAATATTAATTTAATGGCGTACTGTTAAATGTGAATTAGTTAGTATGGTGAATCTGGTTCTCCGGTTTAAAAAATACCCGTTCTTAAGTGTCTTTGCCAAATCCGTGTTTCCGAAGAGTAAATAAATCGAGTTTCCGCGAAAAGGTCCTGTCCACATGAGTGAGTAATCATCGTCACTTCCATCACCAATTACAGGGCAAAAGGTCAAAGTGTAGCTGGAATCATTTGTTTTGCTTATCGAATCAACTTTCTTATTCTGTGACTCCGGATCGTTTCGAAACCGCGAATCCCTAAACCTTAGTTTCGGTGAGTGAAGTAAGTTTAACTCCATTGTGAATCACTAGCTGAGGAGGTTTTAATTTGAACTTAATTATTAAACTGAACTATGAGCCTGTTAACTACTAACTAGTAGTCCGTCAATTCATTCAACTTTCAGCTGGCTAGGCTATTATTGCTATGCGTGCATTTTGGCAGAGGAAATCAAACTTGCCGCTGTAACTTCTCTAATGGACTTACATTCTCCCTGTCACATTCTAGCTACTTGGTTTTTTCTTGACAGCTGATTAGATCAACAAGTGGAATTCAGAACTAGCTGCTGTTTTGTTCAATTCATCGGCAGATTGAAAAATTGTAGTGACAAAGTGACAAGTAGCCCTCATAAGTTGTTGACGTTCCATTCGTTAATAATTTAATTAATTAAAGTTGTAATTTTCCCTACTAAATTTAGTAAATTAGTGTTTAATTCGTATTTGTCATTGTCAACCAATTCAATGACAGATTCCTCCGTGTCATTATCATCGAAAGATAAGGCGAGATAGCAAAGAGGTAGATGGTAGATCCGTCATCCGCACCAGTACCCGGTATTTTGGTAAACCTGGAGCAGCAGGGCCTCGGAAAAATTAAATTGGAGGAGGACAGCATTAACAGCAGACCAAAAACTTGTTTTGATGCTGGTGTGCTGATGAATGTAGTAATCGGATTGTTAATTTAGTAAAAGATAACTTTATAATTAACTGCTCAAAAGAATCCAATATTAAAACATGAAGCCAACCAGTTCAAAGGGAAGGTCACCCTGGAAAGTAAAAAAGGCTGCAGGATCCCAAGCTGGAGGGATAGTGATACCGAAGGGT
The DNA here is from genome assembly GCA_034695485.1 of Entomobrya nivalis. Classification (NCBI taxonomy): domain Eukaryota; kingdom Metazoa; phylum Arthropoda; class Collembola; order Entomobryomorpha; family Entomobryidae; genus Entomobrya; species Entomobrya nivalis. Next base: position 16,604 of record JAQFZH010001537.1, read on the forward strand.
GCCATTTTTGTGAACCAGGATCTGAAGAAAATTAAGCTTGAGGAAGACTACGTGGACCGGAAACCTGACCTTCCTGTTTCCATGGCTTCTGAAAAAGATGGGAATTCCAGGGCAACATGTAGTGACTCAGGTGGTGAAGCCATCACTACAGAGTATGTGGTGACCAAAGTTGAAGTAGGCATTACGGATTTTTCAATGCCGTCAGAAGGGGAAGAGGCACCAGAAGTGGCACCCAGTGAAGAGGACGCTCAGGGTCATGGTGCTTCACGCTCTGGCCTCCAGGAAGTAATCGAATCTCTCAAGTGTACAGTGAAGCAGCTCAGTTTGCAAATTGAAAAGCAATGTGAAGTGAACAAGAAGCAAGATGAATCAATTAGGAAGCAAGATGAAGCGATCAAAAAGCAAAATGATGTGATTGCTGGAATGAAGTCGTTCATTCAGAATATTGGATTGTCAATAGCGACCTACTTCAACGATGGCGAGGAAGACGATAACGATGGCGAGGAAGACGATAACGATGGGTGTCATGGTAACAATGAGGAGTTTCCAGGAAATGTAAATGAATTCGCAAAATTACATTTTTTGAAAGTAATTAATTTCTGTGTAGCATATTTCAATGAAATGCAAAACTTTTATATTTTCCCTTATATTTTTCAGAGTAATTCAATACAACAAAATCCCCGTAAATCATTAATTGACAATGTGAGTGGCACTGGAGGCGGAAGTGACGCTGAGATCCCACCAGATGTATCCTCCAATCTGGCTTCTGTATTTATGAAATCTAGCTCAGCTGATGGGCAAAGCAATATAAATGTTAAGATGAACGTTGATGGTGAAGGCGTCGAGGGCTACGACGACAGTTCCAGACCCCTGGAAACTGGTTCCAATGAAGCTGGTCTCATGGCTGGCCAAAATGCAGCGGATCAAAACGATGCCGACATAGACGCTGATAATGACGAGGCCAATGCTGACATCCAAGATAATGATGATGATAGTACTTACGTTCCTGGTGACTCTGAAGGAGAATCCGACAAGGACATGGAAGAAGAACACAGTCGCAATCGCCGAGAAATCCAATTAAAGTAAGATTATAATGAAAGGTTACGTTTTACTTTTAAATGTATGCAGTGGAAGTGCAAAGAAAAAGGCTGATTTGTTAATTTGAATATTAGCAGGTCAACAAAATCAACTTTTACCAATAGAACAAGCATGGGGAGCACCTCCAAGTCAACTGCCAACTCAGAGGGAAGCTTTCGATGTTCAAAATGTGGGAAGAACTGTGAGTCAAAACAGTCGTTGCGTTATCACAATCGTGATAGCCATTCCAGTGAACAGTTCAAGTGTCATTTGTGTCCCAAGGTTTTCACCTACCACAAAAATATTAACCTTCACATCAGCTCTTTTCACAAAGGTGTCCGTTACAAGTGCGCTCACTGTCCCGGTTCATTCACTAGTGCAGGTAATCTGAGACGGCATGAGAACAGCGTTCACATCAAAGGAGGGCCGCCAACACAGCAGTGCGACATTTGTGGCATTCATTTGGTCAAGTCGGAACTAAGCTTAAGTGTTCACATGACCAAAGTGCACAAGAAATCTACGACCAAATCTTTACCAAAGAAGGAAATAAGACAACCGACAAGAACTAATGTTTTCCAATGTAAACTGTGCCCCAGTTCATTCCCCGAAAGGAAAGACTTGTCGGGGCACGTGAGCCAGAATCATGGGATCACTGATGAAGCGGATGGAAAGAAATAAGAAGCGTGGTTATGTATCTTTTCAATGCTTTTAATAATTTATGTACAATTTGATACAAATAAATATTCTGAATTTTCTATTCTGCTAATTTTTCTGAACTACTTTTTATAATTCTATTTTTCAACAATGCCTCACCATCCAACAAAATCATTTACCATCAATCCGATCCCCCTCCCGAAAACGTGATTCTCCACTTCCACCTCCTCCTCTTCATCCCACTTCACTGCATCTGGTCTTGGGCCAAAGAACGCCTTATTCCCACATTCCCTCACAAACCTTACTCCCAAATAACTCATCACCTCCCCCTCCCCCGTCATTACAGGCATCGAAAGACTAATCATTTCCAAACTTGGAATCTCTTTCCAAATCTCCTCATTCTCTGGAATCTCCAAAATTGGATCATAAGCCTTCATAAAATATCTTGTCAATCTTTTCCCGAATGACTTCACCTCCAGATCCACCACCTCCCCAACACGCTTCATCTTCCGATACTCTTCCAAAACCTGGCGTCTTCCACGGCTCCCAATCTTAACGCTTAAAAACTTGAGGTTGGGCAGCTCCCTCAAAAAATCAAAGCTCAGCCTCAGTTCCCCCTTCTCCTCCAAATCAAGTGAACTAACTGTAATCGGAGGATTAACTGGTGGCTCGGAAATCAGCGGCTCCTCGACCCAACCCAAATCTTGCAAAACGACGCTTTCAAATTTAAACTCAGCCAACATTCTGATCAGCTCATTAATCTTAACTTTTATGCGTCCAGCCAGACGGCTCTAAAGTAGTCAGCCAAAACTTCCGTATTTCTTGATGATTTGGTAGCGCCTTCACCACTCTCCCTATTCTGTCAACAATTCGACCGCAGACATCATCCACAATTACGTGGAGCTCCGTTAAATGAACTGATTGATAAAAAGCCAAGTCCACAGTTGAAAGACGTTCTAGTGTGATGCCAAGCTTCCGAAGTCCGTCCTTCCTTCCATAAGACTCCAGCATGCGAGTTGTCAAGACTGAGTCAAAATCGAGATCCACTCGCCATTCAAATCTTTCCAAATTCCGTAACTGTGGAAACAAATTATGAGGATCCCCAAAAAAGTTGTCCCTTTCCGGATCGCTGACTCCAAATAAGTCCCCAGTGAAGATCAATGACCTTAGATTGGGCACAAGGCTCAAGCACCTCAGGATGTTTCGATACAAATCCAAGTCACCAACATTCCCCACGTCATATCCCCAGTAATCAATTTGCAGGTCAAGGACATGCTGTCCAAATCTCTGAAGCAGTACCACCGTTTTTGCCACAACTTCTCGGAAACTTGTTCCCACAAATATTTGAAGGAAGACTGATTTGCCCGGAAACGGATTTCCTTGAAAATCATCCATTTCTCCCAGAAATCTTTCAAATATGAAGGCTCCCAAGGGGTACTTACGTATGCGATGGTAACTAAAGTGATTCTCTGGAATGGTGACGACACTTGACTCAACTTGGGCATTTTTATTCTGAGGCGGGAGGGGACGACGAGACGCATCGTTTTGAAGAGTACTTTCGACAGCGTTCTTCCATCGCTTTGAGACGAGGCGCAGTTTGAGCAGCTCCTCAGAACACGTCCACGTCCAATACTCTTCATTCTGTTTCATATCCAGCCATTAATGGAATCCAATATTTAGCATTACAATTTGGAAGATGTATGTATGATTAAGTTCAGTTAACTTACCGCTTCAGCAACCAAATGTTTGGTCACCAAATGAGGCAACATCTGACAAGATAAATATAGACAAAAAAACGTTTATTTTAGTTAAATATCTGCCTTGAGATTTGAATCATAATTAAAATCATCACCAGTTACATTTAAGTGTAGTCAGTATTAATTAATTGTTACCAGAGGAAAAAGCCATGAAGCTTTCTTCTTTTGGAACAGCTTATCAAGTCCCGGAAACGCCGAGAGAATATTTTGGATATCCTCAGCCGAGTCAACCACTTCTTCCAATATTTTCAACCAAAGCTATTTTTAAATTACAAGAACAAAAATTAATTGGTAATTATATCTTGTGTACATTTTTGAGAGGAAACTAAAAACTAAATTAAAGTTTAGCCATTGTAACTGTTACCTCTTCTGGTAAGATTCCCAAAACTCCAGCTTTCCCTCCACAAATAACTTGATTGACTTGAGAAGCTAACGGCTTCATTTCACCGGTCACGTCCCCCACCACCTCAGCTGTACCATCCTCAAGGCCGGATTTACCATAAGGCACCCTCCGCAAGGTGCCGGGGGCCCCGCGCTTTGGGGGCCCCGCGCAGAGAGAA
>JAQFZH010001538.1:0-20646 GCA_034695485.1 Entomobrya nivalis
TGTATACAATTAATTCACTTTGCTTATACGAATCACTCATTGTTCCGCGTTGACGGCATTCCGCTTCTCACTTAACACTTTAATAAGAGAAATGGTTAGCACAATTAAAAAAACCAAAAGGACACTCGCCCCTGTGGTGCTAACGATAATAATCATGTAGTCTGGACTTGTTGTAGTGTTGGGTATTTGAGGTGCTGGAGCAGGCTCCGGTTGTGGTTTCGCGGCGATGCTGTTGAGTCCAGCATCCAATGATGCAAACGAGACTCCCGTAATGACCGCGGTTGCTACTTTTTTCGCTATAGCTCCGGCAGCCGGACACAATTGCGTCGCATTTGTCGGTAAAAACATACCGACTAGGATATCGACTAGCAAAAAGAAAATATCGACTATTGTCTATTAACAGACACACAAAAAATATTGACTTAATTAATCTAATAGCAATACAAAAGTTTCTTAAATTATACTTTACCTTAAACATGGCACAACAATTCTATCACACTTTTGACTTGATATCAGTTTGTTAAACAAGGCAAGGAAATTAATTTCCTTTACCGAGAGCGAATTTTCGCGCTTGTAGACAGTTAACAATAAAGTGAAATAATTTAATAGAAATTTCTTTATACTCTCATCTCAGTATAGAAGGCCAAAAATTTCCCTTATTATTAGGATTTACTTTGTTATCATGAATGAACCCACGTGCCCAACCTTGATTGTAAGCACATTTTAGGAGTACGTGGCACATATCTTCTTTTTCCGCATCGTTACACAAAATGCAATGTTCATCGCTCATTAAAACATGTTTATATTTGTCATAAAAAATATAGTTGATATTTAATCTAGCTTGGGCAAGAAGAGTGATTTTGTCTTGAGTCAACTCAAAACTCAAATATTTTGCTGGTAGTGGCATATCATTCATCACATCTAGATAGTAATTATATCTTTCTGAGTTTTTTACACTTTCAATATCCTTCATTCTAAGCTGATCCAGCATAGAAAGAAGGAACCCTTGTGCCTGAACAGCGAATTCCTCTGGTTTCCTCACATTCAACAGTGACACGCAGCCAAATTGTTTGAGAATAGCTTTGACTTGACTAACCCAGTTATACGCTACATTAATACCATTCTCATTACTATTTGAGCAAAGTGCATCAAAGCATTTTTTTGTATACCTATTCTCCTTCATGTGGAGTAATTTTAACCAGTAATGTAAACATTGTTTTACTATTTTGAACAGCATACTAGGCCGTCCTGTTTCAAGTCTAAGTATATAATTAGGTACAAGTCTGCTTATACCTAGTGCTCTATGCATGAACTTATTTAGGAGAATTTCGATTTCATTTATATATCTAAGACCCCATATGTGACACGCATATAGTGATACTGACGTAGCGAGTGAGTCAAATAGCCTACTTTTGCTCATGAATGAGTTCACTTTTCCTGCTGTAAAAATGTTCCATATACTGCTCATAGCTGCTATCCCTTTCTGCTTCATATGTTTTGCTGTCTTGAAAAAACCTCCGCTGCTTGAAAACAGTACACCCAAATATGTGTACTTATTCACAATCTCGCTAGGCTGTCCTTTGTATTTAAACGTTACTTTGCCAATACGGCCACCTTTTCTATAAAACATCACCTTGGTTTTACTTAGATTGACTTTTAAATCGAGTCTATCAAAATAATCTGCAAGTACATTAATTTTTCGTTGCAAGTGCCCTGGGGTGGGTGCAAGGCTCACCATATCATCTGCAAAAGCCAATATATGCAATTCAAAAGAATGTGTAATTTTTACACCTGCTATTCCTGCGCTTTGCAAAATATTTTTAATGTCTGAAATGTAAAGGCTGAATAATAAAGGGCTTAAAAGGCACCCTTGTAAAAGGCCAAGGGTCATGTCAATTTTTGGGGTCGCACCATGTTCACTTCTTATTACTGTGGAAGACATTACATAAAGGTTTCTAATGATGCGTATGATTTTGCCCGAAACTCCTTTTTTTCTAATTTCTCCCAAAGTTTTGAATGTGGTATGCTAGTGAAAGCCCTTTGAAAGTCGATAAACATTGCATACACCTTGCCTCCTTTTTTCTGAATATTTAGCTGGATAGCAGCTGATAACGCAAAAATTTGGTCCTCGCATCCTCTGTCTTTTCTAAACCCGCCCTGGCATTCTGGAATGATATTGTTTTTAGTGGCCCATGTCTGCAACCTGATTTGGATAATTTGCGTGAATAATTTCATACATGAATTAAGAAGAGCGATAGGTCTGTAATTAGCTGGGTCTGTGCAAAACAAATAGCGAAGAGTGAACTCATACAACTTTTAAAATGTGACCGGACAAATTTAGAAAATGCTATAAAAGGCTGGGGGCATCTTGAGAAAATGGCTGAATAGGCTGGGGGCAACTTGAGAAAATGGCTGAATAGGCTGGGGGCAACTTAATAAAATGCTGTAAAAGGCTGAGGGTAATTTGAAAAAATGCTATAAAAGGCTGGGGGCATCTTGAGAAAATAGCTAAATAGGTTGGGGGCAACTTGATAAAATGCTATGAAAGGCTGAGGGTAATTTGAAAAAATGCTATAAAATGCTGGGGCATCTTGCGAAAGTGCTATAGAAGGCTGGGGGCAACTTAAGAAAATTCCTGAATAGGCTGGAGGCAACTTGAGAAAATGCTATAAAAGGCTATGGGCAGATTGAGGAAATGCCTGAATAGGCGGGGAGCAACTTGAGAAAATGTTATAAAAAGCTCGGGTAACCTAATAAAATGCTGTAAAAGGCTGGGGAAACCTGAGAAAATGCTTCAAATGGCTGAGGCAACTTCAGAAAATGCTTGAAACAACTTGAAAAAATGACAGAATAGGCTTGGAAAATCGTTTTAAACTGCTCGCGTAGAGTGCTGGCGATTTCTAGTTTTTAAATTATATAATGACTAGTGTCTTCAGATCCCAGCAGTAATATTTGCCAGTTCTTGGTGATTGAGGAGCAATAAAAACTCTACAGTCGTAGATAGCATTTATCAACACATTTGTGCTGGTTGCCACCCTAGTGAGCAGAGAAAAAGCAGCCTTTCTCCTACGAGCAGTGAAGTTGTCCGCTTGATGATGCACAAACGTACTGGACGCACTTTCTTTTCTACTATGATGAAACAAAATGTGAAATGCATAATTGTATGCCACTTTCACTTTATCAAGTAGAGAACTTTTAAGCGGACACCAAAGGCTCATACAGTAAATGTTTCCAAAAAACGTATTGAAGAGATATTTTTTAACTGATTCCCTACAGCATTTGAATTTGGTAGAAATTAAATTTGCACGCATATAAACTTCGTGTCTTCTTCGCCGTAACTCAAAGGTATCTCTTTCCCAGCAACTAATTGTGTATCCGAGGTGCTTTACATCATCCTTCCATGTGACACTCTTTCCACAAAAAATAATGCGTGGGCGAGACAGGTTATTTATCAGTGGGGAGCAAAACACTGACATAAAGTTTTGCTTGGGTTGAATGTTATATTATGATGATCTGCGTACTCCTCACAAATGCGAAGCAATTTTTTGAGCGCATGAATGCTCGTTGTCATTAGACAGAGATCATCAGCAAAAGCCAAGTAATTGATGACAGTATTCCCTACACGACAGCCTAACCCACTGGATGTTAACTGCTACAGTGTGGATGTTAAGTACTAATATGAGAGGAATCGAGCTGCCTGCCTGTTTTTGGACACTTTTTTGGTATCTTGAGACACTGAATTTACATCTGAGGTCAGATTTGAGTTTTGACCTTTACCTCATTCACCAGTATTACCCCTGGTAAATCTTCTTTCCTAAAATGACACGCCAGTCCTAGGTGTATCCTGTCTATGTTAGGACTGGCGTGTCATTTTAGGAAAGAAGATTTGCCAGGGGTTATACTCCAAATCATACAAATTAAGTGCCAGCAGGCTGAAACGTGGCCCTTGATTGCGATTTGAGACTATTGAGAGGCTGAATTTTAATCCGACAATTTAACTGTAGATCGGATTTACGTTTCGATCTTTTCTACTCATTTGGAACCTCAAATGTATAATGAAGGGTTAGCGAGCTGAAACTCGAAAAAGGGTAATTTGGTACGTGTTAATTTGAATCTGAGGTACTACTTGAGTTTTGGCCATTGTGATTTCTTGATTGAGAGTTAAGCAGTGTTTTGGAGTTCGAGAAAGGGTGGGAGTTAGGAAAAAGAGCTGGGGTTAGGAAGTGGTTCGGCGTCAGGAAAAAGGCAGGGATTAGGAAGTGGATTGTGGTTTCGAAACTGGCGGCGACTGACAACTACAACAGAGATTGACTCACCGACAACAACTATTTGTTCTTCGACTTAGGATCATTTAATAAGTATGTATTCTTAGGGGGCAGGTGGTCAGAGTACATACTGTAATGGATATATGTATATCTTATGTTTGTCACTATATATCCCGTTGGAAAAGCATGACATGGGAGGAGGGGAGTCTGAAAAACTTTGACATACTTAGATTACTTTAAAAAATATTAAACATGATTTTAAGATCCATCATATGGCCCAAAATTTGTTCTTCGGCTTCTAGCCTTTCTCGTGTCACATATTTGTACTTGTTTGTTTCAAACTTGTTTTCTTGTTTTACTACTTTACAAATTATTGTTTCGATTTTATGGTGGAACCTTTTAGCTTTTCAAAAAAATGAGCTTGTTTATGTTTTTGTAATTCCATTGCCAAAAAACTAACAGGGCTTTTCTCATAAAGAAAGTTTCTTACGTGAAAAAGGTGCTCACGACTGTTTAATTATTATCTTGCTAGTTAAAAAAATTCGGAAGACCACAAAAAGGTAGAAACGTTTATTCTATGAGGTGGATTTACTTGTTTACTACACTGGAGCTGAGCCTTGGTGATAAAAGTGGACACACATGTCACATATTTGTACTTGTTTTCTTGTTTTACTACTTTACAAATGATTGTTTTGATTTTATGATGGAACTTTCTAGTTTCTCAAAACTTTAAGGAGGTTGTTTATGTTTTTGTAATTGCTATGCCAAAAAACTAACAGAACTTTTCTCATAAAGGAAGTTTCTTACGTGAAAAAGGTGCTCACGATTTTTTAATTATAATCTTACTAGTTACTTGAAAACTAATGTTTTAAATATTTTTATTTCAAAAGGAAGTATTTGTATGAGTTTTTCTTAATTATATATTCTGCTGGGTTATTATTAAATTATTTGACACACAAACCAAAGACATATTGTGAAAATATTTCACGTAAGACAAACACTTTCTAAACTAATTGATTTCCTTTTATGGGCAGAACGAAAAAATTTATTTGTTTGTTTGAAACTAAATTATTAAATACTGTTTTCAATTTATGAATCGAATAGCGCTAGAGTTTACAAGCATGTGGAATTTTCCATGTAGTGTGAAGTATATTGGCATGTGAATACAGATTTTAGAATACTTTGTTGTTTAAAGGAAGTTTTGAGAGACTAGAAAGTTTGTTAGAGTGATTTTTCCTAAATTCTATGTATATGGTTGGAGAAATGGTAAACGTGTTTCGTGTATTTGATTTTCTTTCCAACGTTCCGTTAGCTTGAAATAAGGTTAAACGTGAGGACAAGATTTCATTAAATTCATTTTTGGTGAGGGGTCCAATAACGTATGTAAAATGTGTAGAAAATAAGAATTGCCATGCTTAAGTCACGATATCGGCATAACATATATCAGTAGTACACATGTAGTAGACCCTACTAAATGGAATACAGTGAGATACCGGTTTTGGCGATGATTGATTTTCTTTAGCCAAAATTTACAGTAACATTCCCGAAAAAGCCATTTTAAATTACAGAAAGCCATGTTCAGAAAAATGAATCATGCGAGCACGAAAACTTTCGTTAGGGAAAATTTCTGTTGCCTCAAAGCTCGAAGCTGGTTGATGTTTTTGTAATTGCAATGTAACACAACAACACGTAGTTTATTCCGTAAAGGCTGTTGTTTACGTAAATATTGTGCTGACAAGAATTTAATTAACAGCGTATTAAATATTATATTATCAAATATACCTTTTACCTTTCCACGTTTAAAATTAAAACTTAAACGGTTTACAAAATCTATTTTTGTGAATAATATCTAATATCTATTTTTTCAAAAAAGCAGTTGCTGTCTTTTGAAATCGATTTTGAGTTTATATTTGATTATTTTGTTTGTCTGTCAGACATTGTTATATATTTAGTTTAACTTCATATCAAATTACAAATATGTATGTTTGTTGTTTGCAAATTCTGGAGCTTATATGTCGACACGTGTATTTGCGTAAAACTAATTTCTGTGTAAAAAGGAATATTTTGCTCCATTTCTTGTCACATAATGAAAAAGATCTAATATAATTGATTCTTTTATGTCAAATAAAATTCCAAACTTTATGTTAGTCTGCAATCATCTACTAGGCTGCCGGACTTAAAAAAAATTAAATGTGCCACAAACAAACTTTTTACAATTTTAATACAAGAATGCTTAAAAAACGGAATAGCAACGCATGCAATCAACCCAATTTTAAAAGTATTTAGTTAATAAACTTTTAATTTGTTTTACAGTTTACGAAGTCCAAATTAACAACTTTGTTTTTGTAGCAAAAGAACTGACTATATATGTTGAGCTATCCTAACTTATTAGAAATTACTGTAATTTATAATATGTTTGTGTCGTTTTCGTTATATCAGATCTATCATTTCATATGTAAAATAAGTTAATAATAGCTTTCGCAACATATAACGAAAATATTTTTCACCTTTCATACCAAAAAAAACCAGACAGTTTTAATAATTTTTAGGCTCTTAAATGGCCATAAAATCCCGCTAACATGCATCCCATTTTCGTCATAAATTCTTTAGTTGTCTATCTGGCCAATTGTACCTTCTATTTTTTGCTGCTCCCCCAATTTGTAATTTTTATCATGGTTGTAACAATTGGGGCAAACCGAAACTCGGTTGCAACACCTCTTGTAGCACAAGCTTTAGAACTTCATAATTTAATTTTCTCCCATACTTACCCATATCCTTTAAAAATATTAATTAATAATGGGCAAATTTCAATGGATTTGGATGACATACTGCAACTAAAATATGTTCCTTTCTGCATAGTCTTCATGGTCATTACAGTGTTTATGGGCTTGGGATCCTGTTTGATGGTCTTCGTACTTAAATGGCTCGGCCCAGCTTCCCACGTTGGCACTATCGCAATTATGATGTGCATTTATTTAGCCACTTGTGTCATATTGGAATTGATCTCAAATTTGCTTTACTTCTCATATCCTGAAATCGAAACAGCCGGAAATCAGTTGTTTTATTTCGAACGATTGCGTAAGTTGAATTTTAACCTTTAACTTTAACTTAACTTTTTAACCAACCGCTTTAACAATCCGTCGTAATTGGCTATGAATCTTTAACGTAAAATATTTGTTATTTTTTAGATTACAACATTTGCAAGAAAAACTCAATCGATTGGTTAGGTATAGCGTTATGTTTACTCCATATTGTTGGCCTTATTTTGGTTCCACTTTTTCTAATTATTACTAATTTAGTCGACTTGGATCCTTTTTATTTTGCATTTGAATTTATTTTGCCATCGGCGTTTGATCGAGACATACCCACAATTCTGGTAACTCTTTTTCTACGTGTAATTTTAAGCTCTATTTGCGTTTTTGAGATTTGTCGTTTTGCTTCCATAAATACATTTGTTTCCATATTTGGTGTTTATACAATGCTTGCATGCTTACAGCAGTTGATTTTGAAACCTTGCAAATCATCGGAACGAATTCTACTAAGGTGTTACACGCAACTAAGTATTGTGGTAAAAACAGGCGACCAGTTTACTCGCAGTGTCTTGTCTTTAATAATGGCATGTTTCCAATTTAGCCTTACCGCTATTTGGTGGATGGTGTTTAAATGTTGGGATACACTTCCGGTCCTTTTGCACATCGCAATTGTTGCAATTGGAGCAATGTTAACATTAGGTATTGTTTTTACTTTGCCACGAGGGGTACAAGTGAGTGAAAGAAGTAAGAATTTTGTTTTACTCAAGCAATCCCAAAATCACACATTTAACAGACGGAATGCGAAATATCACTATTTTGTTCATTGGAGAGCGCAGCGTATGCTGCCTATTAGGTTTGGGGTGCAGTTTACTTTATGCAGAGATACCCCGATGATTTATCTAAATATTTTACTTGATAATATAACGAACGCAATATTGCTTGTAAATCCGTAGATTCATCTATTTTGTCAAGCGAAAACGTCAATAAATGTATAATTCTTATATAGTTAATTCTTTTTAAAAATAAATTAAAACATTATACAAATAGTATTTATGATTTTGTGCAAAGTCATTCATTTGCAAATCATTTGTATAGAAAATGATTTTTAGTATTTAATTATATAACTTTAATTATGCATTATTTTCATTCGCCATTTGGAATTTTTGGCCTTTATGGTGACTGACGGTTTGTGAGCGAAACGTTGATATAATTTTTTTGTTTTCAATCTTGGGAAATATCCTTCCACCAAACCTGCATGTATTGAATGTAAGGTGTACTTCGTTTCAAAGTTTTACTATCATATATTGCACGATTGTAGTAAAGAAAATCTGGCTTTTAATATTCGCGAACGACAAATAAGCGTTAACATCAATTATGTACACTGCCGTGACAAATAATTAATCTAGTAAGACGCTAGTCTTATTTTCAAGGAGGCTTCTTATAAAAACCGTATTCGTATTGTATTTCAGTACATCTAAAGTGCCATGCTTTGGCTACTGGCAATGGGCCAATACGCATAGTATGTAATGCCATTATATAGGAATTGTAAGTAAATTGCCCTACAATTTTAGTTCTTGGACAAATACCAAAGGTTGATCGATTTAACCTCTTGTTTTTAATGGATGTAATTAAGATTTCAATTTATATAACGACGGGTATAATTTACTGGCATGTGTTTCTTTGTAACGGAATATGCTAATTTAGTGGGCTTAAATATTGTTTTTTATCTTCGTAGCTTATTATTTGAAAGAAAAAAGCCTTCACGTCTAATTGGCTAAAATATTACTTGCCCTCATAATATCAAGAAGAAGCCAAATATACGTTAATTAGCTACTCTGACGAAATATAGCTTAAATAAGCAGCATGCAAATGGAAACATTTAATTATGTCTAGATTGACCAGTATTGGATATGCACAATATTTTCCTTCCTACAAAGGTAATATTTGAGAAATATAAAACAGAGGGAAGATATATTAAGGACTATTTCTTTAAACAAAATTTAAGTTTTTTTGTTGCTTGAATTTTGTCTTTTTTTGCAAACGAACTACAGACAAAGTCATATTTAATCCATGTGTCTATATTTATCAGTTTATGTATACTATTTTTCAAAAATTAGTTACTGTCGGTGCAAATTGAATTCGAGTTAATATTCGATTATTTTGTTGTTTCAGACATTAAACTACATGTAAACAAATATTTATGCTTGTTGTTATTTATTAATAGAGCACATATCCATTTCCAAAAAAACTAATTTCACATAAAATTCAAATTTAGTTTTTCTCCGCAATTATCTACTGGGCTACATTTCAAAATGAGAAAGCTTTTATAACGGAACATGAGCCCGGGAGACAAACTGAGATTTTGAAGTAGTCCATAATTTTTTTAATTACGAGGTCAAAATTAACAACCTTGTTTTTGTAGCAACATAACTAACTATATGTTGGGGTTTCCTATCTTTTTAGTAAGTACAATCACTTTTAATTTGTTATGTCGCACTTTGTTTTGTCAGATCAAAGATATTAATCAATCGATAAAAATAGCTTTTGCCATATATAACGAAAATATTTTTCCGTCGTCATGTAAAAACTGACAGTTTTAATGATTTTTAAACAGAATAAAAGCCAGTTAGCATTTATTTCTCTTTTGGCATATATTCCTCAGTTGTCAATCTGTACGATTGCACTTTCTAGTATCTGTTGCTCCTTTATTTCTATTTTTTATGATGGTTGTACCAATTGGGGCAAATCGAAACTCGGTTGCTACGCCTCTTGTCGCACAAGCTTTACAACTTCATAATTTAATTTTCTCATACACATACCCATATCCCTTAAAAGTAATAATCAAAAACGGACAAATTTCAATGAAATTGGATGACATTTTCCAACTCAAGTATGTTCCTTTCTTCATCGTCTTTATAGCCATATTAGTTTTCATGGGCTTGGGATCCTGCCTTTTCGTCCTTTTACTCAAATGGGTATACCCAGTTGCGCACATTGGCACTGTAGCCACTATGATGTGCTTTTATTTGGCCACTTGCGTTATTTTGGAACTCATTTCAAATATTCTTTATTTCTCATATCCTGAAATCGAAACAGCGGGGAATCTGTTGTTCCGTTTAGAACGATCGCGTAAGTTTCATTATTTTTCAAAAACAAACAAAATAAGCTATAAATTTCGAACGTAAATAACTCAATAATTTTTTTAGATCCCAACATTCCCAACAAAAGGTCAACCGACTGGTTTGGGATAGCGTTAATTTTACTTCATACTGTAGGTTTTATGTTGGGTCTATTTTTCATTATTATTACTATTTTAATCGACTTGGACCCGTTTAAATTTGTGTTTGATTTTATTTTGCCATCGGTATATGAGCGAGACATATCCACAATTCTGTTAATACTTCTGCTACGAATATTTTTAAGTGCCATTTGTGTTTTTGAAATTGGCCGTTTTGCTTGCCTAAATTTGTTTATTTCTTTATTTGCTGTTTATACAATGTTGGCATGCTTACAGCAATTAATTAAGATGTCTTCCAAAGTATCGGAACGAAGTCTACTCAAGTTTTACACTCAACTTAGCATAATCATGAAAACAGGCGACCACTTCACTCGAGGTGCTTTGTTTATAATAATGGCATCTTTCCAATTTATTCTTACCGCGCTTTGGTGGATGGTGTTCAAGTGTTGGGATACGCTTCCCGGCCTTTTACACATTGTCATATTAACATTTGGAGTAACATTAACATTAGGTCTTGTTTTTACTTTGCCATGTGGAATTCAAGTAAGTGAAATAAGTAGGAACTTTGTTCTAACTAAGCAGTCCCAACATCAAACATTTAACAGACGGAGTGCAAGATATTACTATTTTGTTCAGTGGAAAGTGCAGCGCATGCTACCAATTAGATTTGGTGTGCAGTTTACTTTATGCAGAGATACCCCTGTGATTTATATAAATATTTTACTTGATAACATAATCAACGCAATATTGCTTGTAAATCCGTAGATTCATCTATTTCAGCTAACATAAACATTATTCCACATAGTTTAAATCTTTATGAAATAAATTGTTGAATAATTTTTCGGATTTTCCGGATCGAATGATTAAAATCGAAAAATATTACAGTTAATAACATTTCAACGTTCTAATTATTTCCATTTGTGATTTGCTCATTTAAACGTTAAAATAGCATTAGTAACATATTCCCACACAAACTTGAAGAAGGAAACTGTAGTCGAAATCGAAAGAAAAAAGAATCTTCCCACACGAATCCTCGGAGGTGAACAGCTCATCAAAATTCTTCGAAAATTCTTGTTCTTTGTTCTACTCCAACTATCAATAAAACCGCAACCCAAGTCCAAAACTTGTGCAGACATGTTCAGTATTGCGAGTGCATCAACACATATATCAAAAACTGCCAGTGGATAAGTGAGTATATAAAGAAGTCCTTGAATAAACATATAGTTCATGCTTCTTATCAAAACAAAACAAGCTGGCAACAAAAAGCCCAAAAAGTGAACGAACGTCATCGAAATTAGAAGGGGAGCCATGCACTCGTTGAAAACCGAGTTCAACACTTGCAGAGATTTAAACGTCTCCAAACTGGTTTTTGGTGTTCGAAGGTCGTCACTTGTCCAATCGCTATTGTTGTGGTTGCTGTAAATGAACAGTACTCCATTTCTATCAATAAATTTACATCATATTTTTTCAAATCAAATTGCCCAACTTACTGTGTTTCCCTCAGCCAAAACTGCATGGAGCTGGTGTGTACCACAACAAGCCATGTTGTTAGCACTTGAAGCGATATAACTTGACCACATACACAATACTGTTGAACAGCACCTGGGATGAGCCAGTACCAAGGTTTTGGATAAATGTGGGAAATTAAATAAATGGGTGCGAATGGCATCATAAGAAAGCATGCGATCGATATAGGAACTTGTGTCAAGCTAAACACGCTCGAATATAAAATTGCCATGCGACCACCATCTTTAAATCCTTCCAAATGTATGACATACTTTTTGACCATGTCATAATTAAACTTGAGAAGTGTGTTAACGTAGTGCATGATCTAATTTTGACAGAACAAATTAGCATTCCGAATAATTCAAATTAGTTAAGAAGTCTTAATGTAATTTTAATATTGCGGTTTTATCTTGTCTCCATAGAAGTAGATGTTGATATTGTAGTCAATTGCAATTATGTTTATCTGTAAGTTAAACCAAAGCATAAACAGCTCACGATATGTTGTGTTTCCCGCCGAGACAACTTTCCACATCGTATGAAAATTTTGTGTACCAAGACAGGTGGTTTGAAAGAGTAACAAAGACCAGAAAACAAACCAAATTTTTTCTTTGACTGGATCCCATTTCTCAACTTTGTAAGTCCGTTCGTTCCAATTCCATGGAAATGATCCACTTGTCTTACCCAACCATATTAGATGTTTTAGACGACTTATGACATGAGTATCCAAGAAATAAGCCCGGGATTGAATATTATCTCCTAATTTGTCGTTCTGGTCAGCGGGTTCATTGCTATTGTTTCCAAACGATTTTTCGAACTCTTGATCACTTGCAAATCGTTCGTGAAATATTGGATCCCTTGTTAACCGAGTTTGACCTGAGCTTCGACCAATACTTTTTCTGTATTCTGAGAACTCCACGCTTGACATATGCATTCTTGTATGAGCCAACTCCCTGCGTATGTAAAAGCTACTTTTCGATCCCTGTTGCTTGTCGTCTTCTGAATATATGTCACCTGTAAAAGTGTCCTCTCTCTCATCATACGGAACCGTAGAAAGGCCGTTGACCTATTTAAATTAAGGACTATTAGTAAAAGAATCTAATTACTAAAATTGAATTTTAGCGTACCTTTGACAAATTTCGTCGACTTCGTTTTCTTAAAGTTCCTGTTCGTCGCATTTTATTAGCTTGCTATATTTAAGCTTTATATTGATTTAGGAAAATATTTTGTGTTGTGGCCAAATTTGAAGTATCTTTTTATCTGGAATATTTAAAGCAATCGTCTTTATATATGGTTTGAAAAACACTTAGCAATTTAGGTTTTACGGCCGTCGTTTCAAAAATTAATGTTGATTTTGATGTATACTTAAAGTATAACTCTTTAAGTCTCGACTGGCAGACGAATCAGTATCTAAGCAGTTATTTAGACGGCCAAGTTTCTTTCATTGATCGTTTTCTTTGCTGACCACCTTAGGCTATTGTTAAGTTTTTAAGCAAAAAGTATATATGTGTACGTATGTACTGTCGCGAGAATACACACATTCACCGATTCCAGTTCCCCCCTCCCATTCCTTCACGAAAGTGAACTGCTGCCTCGTCTACCTTGCCTCCTGGATCCCGCACCAAGTTGACTGGCAGATGAGCAGAAGGAGATCAACAAAAGTAGCAGCCGTGAAGGAAGGACGAACACTTCTTATCTGGACTCGGTCAGAGTCACTACTTCTTTCCTGGACTTGGCCAGAGTGGTCCAGCTCTGCCAAGTCTTCTCGTCCTCGTTTATCTCTTTCCCTTTACTGTTCCGATAGGAAAGCTGTACATTATCTATTTCCCCAGTCAAGTTTAAAGTAGAGTTTAAATTAAATAAAAAGTAAAGCGAGTGCTATAATTAAACTACCATCTGAGTTACGTCTTCCCGGTTTATTTTCACCCCATCAGCATCCCCATCAAGATAAGTTTATCAAGGCATAGTCAACCCCAAATGCACCCATGCACCACCCAAACCAAGATCACCCAATCCCATAACTCGACCCTTTCTCTTGCTGACAGTACTTTAGGGGAGGTATTACAGACCATGATAGCTCGAGACACCATTAAGGAATCTGCATATATTGCGATTGTTTCAAGAACCCCTTTTCTACCCCCTCTGGGAAGGCAGAGACAACTGAAATGAATATTATGCCCAGAGACTTTGAAGCATTAGGCAAATTATACCGCATCTCTACCCCATCTCTCGAACCCAAGATATGTGGGATGGTGCACGTACACTTGCCCTAACACCTTCGTTCACTTCTCATAAAGATATATCATTTTACTATTTTGTACGAGCAGCTCACGTACGAGAAGTACAAACCTGGTAAATGTTGGCTTAAACAGCTAGAAATTGAATGTTCTCAACTGTTCCGCCACTCTGGCTGATCTTAGAAAAAAGGCAAAGAAAAGTATGATATATTGTCATTTATGCGATCACTGTTTATTTTGTCACACTTATGTCGCAAAGCCAAATTTATTAGTGTATTAAAAATTCATAATTATAGTTTAACTATAATTGCTAAATATCGAGAAAAAAACCTCAAAACTTAAAATTAAAACACTTCAGCAAAGCACTTATAAGTTTTCAAGTAGGTTAATTTATGTTAAGTTCAATTATAGCATATACTACTGTCTTAAAACCCTTACCAGATTATGAGCATACACTAATCAATATTAGTTTTCAGAGTAAGCAGAAGTACATGTTTCCTTGGATTTTGGCATGTTAAAGATGCGATGATGTACTTTGTAATGTAAAGATCTTGTGAGAATGCTGTATGTACTTATATATAGTTTGTGACTTTTGATATGCTCATTATCTTGACCAATCGTGAATAGTTTTATATTAGCCAATGAGCTTGCAGATACTTTTCTCCAATGGACTGGTAGCATCATGACGCTTCCACGTCACCACTGCGGCTGCTTAGATTTTGTGTATTTTATACTGGAGAACTCATCGCTAGAACCACTCTAATCCAGAAGCCAAGAAGGCAAGGTTATCAGGTAGCAGCTGCTGAAGCCACAAAGAGTATAATTGGCATTGTAATATTTTAAGTTAAATATATTGGGGATTAATCAGTGATTCGATTATTTTAAATTGACATTAAATAAATATTCGTTATTTTCTTTTACCCCTAAAATACCACCCACGCCAGTATAAATGTTTTTAGTTATTTTACTACATAGAATTAACCCATCACAGTTAACATTAGTCACCACCTCCGATCACATAAACCAGCATCCGGCAACTTGAATATTTCCATCTTATTCAGTTATTTTCAGGCATGTAATCATGTTTTTGTCCAAAAGTTACATACATTGGTGTTTTTCTCGTTCAAAGTGTAATCTATAAATTTCCAAATTGTATTTTAGTCGGTGTTTTGAATTGCAGCACAGAAACTTAAAACTTACCAAGTGGCTTACAACTGTCGTTACACTGTGTCGTATCATTCATAAAAATGAAGCTAAATAATCGATATACAATATACATGTTGAGCAAGGAGTGATTTCATTAAATAAAATGATGAATAGTAACTTCAACTCCTCCATAAAAACGCCCAGATGCACATATGGAACAGAAAAACTCCAGCTATGATCGCATCACAGAATAAATAGCCAAAACAAATTAGCCAAGCGTAAAAGTCACAAGTCTTTTAGATTTTATTACAATCAAGTCCAATTTATTTCAAACCAATTAACCTTAACTACTAGCAACAATTTGAATAAAATATAGAATCACAATTTGAGGGCTTTGATAGCCAGAAATCTATGACAAGACCTTATCGTGAAGAAGCTGCTAAAAATAGCAGAGCAAGTGAGTAGCAGATAGCAGCCAACAGGCAGAAGTGCTCAATGTGTGTTACATGCAATTTAATACACGGTGGATGCAATGAGCTCTTCTCGTGTTTTCCATGCGTAAGGAGACACTTGAACGGGTTCTGTAGTCACCTCGTGTGACTCTTCACACATCCAATGCTGGACAAGCTATTCTGCAAAAAAGGGTTATCTTAGAATATAATACCCATGTACATAAAATGACCTAACTTATTTTCGAAAATTTCCCTTCGGTAGTGCAAATAAAAGTATTACCTTATCATAATCTTATTTTAACTATTTTGGAGAGGAAAAATGAGTTTCGAAACTTATGCACTTCTCAATGGTTTCCACACAATTACATGCTAACCTTTTTGTCTTTTTGAAAGCCTATATCTAATTTAGTGTTGGCTAGTGGAAAAATATCAAAAAACTTACACATATTTACCATTAGTAAACTTAAGAGCTGTTTGAATATTGTACTTTTGTTCTAAATTTCGTTCGACGGGGTTTTTTACTCTCGTTTTACTTTATTTTCCAAAGCACATTTAATTGAATAAAACTAAATATTTCAAAACAAAAAAGCTTTTGAGCAAATAGATTCGCAAACAAATAAAGCAATTTCACCAAAAATTTATAGCAAAAAGGAGCAAAACCCTGAGCAAACTCTGAAGTAGAATACAGGTTACGGGTCAACTTGGATGGTAACAAATACTAAAATATTAAAATGACCTTCTTTTTTTGTATTGGCGCTTAGTTACAACTTGGGAATAACAACTTGCAATGACATTGTCGAATTTGCCCCAAAGGAGACTATAGACGATCCATATTGTTGCTGGATGTATTTAGTAAATTCATAAAAAAATACTACAAAATACTTGTATATGTCGACTCCGTGTACGAGAGGATTGAAACAAAGCGATCCATCAGTGCGATGACGTATTATTACGATAAGTTCGTCAAATTTTGCTAATTTATCTGACGTCGCGATAGGGTTGTCATTTGTACAATTTTATGGTTTTGGTACAAATAAAATTATCAATAAAGAGCAGAGTTTGTTTTCAAGATGCATTTTAAAGTTAGTATAGTTGCGCAATTGTATCCTTAGATTCCTAATACAATGTAAGTGTAAACTTAATACCATAACACCATAGTTTATGGAATATATTGCTGGAATATTTGTGGCATGGCTTCCTTTGCAAATTAATATGCTGATTTATTAGGTTTTAATATTGTTTTTATCGGCTTTTCGTTATTCAAACGAAAAAAGACCATTATGTTGAACACTCAATACGATACATGTTCACGATAATCTATAATTTGCCATTATAATATCTGGAAAAATACAAAAAGACAAGTTACTTGGCTACTTGTACGAAATAGCTTAAGCAGCATGAAAATGGAAACGTATTTAATTATTTATAAATTTGCCAGTATTGTTTTCTACAATGTTTTCCTTTCTATGTTGTTTAGATTTCTATATATTTAACAATATTATGACTTGGTTGTTTAAAACAGAAAGTATGACAAAACTGTGGGTTACTTAATAACGGATGTTAAGATTAATACTTTGCAAAATACTTCTTGTTTGCAAACGAAGCACAGAAAAAATTATATTTAATATGTATGTTTAGATATTTGCTCATGTTTAATATCATATGTGTCCGCTTCAGACATGAGCGGATAGAAATAAATGCAATGGCTTAATCTATTATGGCTTCAAATAATAATGTTTTAGTAAAATCATGTTCTTCTTAAAGGCTGCGTCCAACAATTGGCTCTAAAAACATCACAAGTCTTGTGAAATATTACATACTATCGAGAATTTAATGTTTCAATACGTTTTTTAAATTTTAATCCAATTTCTTAGATATTGAATTTCTAATACATTAATCCTTCAAAATCTTACGAAATAATTTCCCCGCCTGCTAAGGCCAATATGTAGCTATTTGCTTTCGTTTTTACTATTCGTTTATCAAATAGACGGTTCTGGTGCACCCAAAACACAACAAGCACAAAATGTAAAATGTTCACTCTTACGTCTGTGCAATGTAGTCACCAGAGCTTCTCGTCTGCTTTATTAAGTTTTTTTGCGAACACAAATATGTATTGAGTTACCCGAGAAAAAGCGTGTTTAGGCGTTGGCCAAAATAGCTTGGTAATTGTTAGCCCAAGTGATAATAGATCAGAACTTCAAAAACTAGTAACTGTCTGTTCAAATCGATTATAAGTTTGTATCTGATTAATTTTTTGTTTCAGACATTGTGATACATTACACGACAAATCACAAATATAATTGATTGTTGTTGGTTATTACTAGAGCTATTATGTCGACCTGTACATTTCCTTAAAACAAATTTCCCTGAAAACAGGAATAATTTACTCCACTGGTTATCAAAATAAGAAAACAAATCTAATCTTGATTCTTTGATTTCACATAACAGTCCAAACGTCATTTAAATATTCTGCAATTATTTTCTACACTAATTTATTATTGCCACAAAAATATATTTTACAATTTTTAAATGGGAAAGCTTTCATAACGGAACATCAGCCAGTGGGATAAACTCAATTTTGAAGTAGTTCCTAATTTTGTAACTTGTTTTAGAACTTACGACGTCAAAACTAACAACTTTGTTTTTGTAGCAAACGAATTAACTACATGTTGAGTTTTCCAATCTCTTCAAAAATAACTGTAATTTTTAATTTGTTTATCAGATTTATCGTGTTTTGTCATATCAGATTAAATATATCACATCTTAAATAATTATGCCTTTTGCAACACACATGTAACAAAAATATTTTTCATCTTGTAAAAGCAGACAGTTTAAATGACTTTTAAGCCGTTAAATCTCAATAAATACCCGTGTACATGTATTCCTATTTGTCATATATACTTTAGTTGTCTATCTGGCCAATTGTTCCTTCTATTTTTTCCTGTCCCATCAATTTGTAATTTTTATCATGGTTGTAACAATTGGGACAAACCGAAACTCGGTGGCGACACCTCTTGTAGCACAAGCTTTAGAACTTCATAATTTAATTTTCTCCCATACTTACCCATATCCTCTAAAAATAATAATTAATAATGGAAAAATTTCAATGGAATTGGATGACATATTCCAACTAAAGTATGTTCCATTCTGCATAGTCTTTATGGTTATTACAGTGTTTATGGGCTTGGGATCCTGCTTAATGGTCTTTATACTCAAATGGCTCGACCAAGTTGCGCACGTTGGCACTGTAGCAATTATGATGTGCATTTATTTGGCCACTTGTGTCATATTGGAATTGATCTCAAATTTGCTTTATTTCTCATATCCTGAAATCAAAACAGCAGGGAATCAGCTGTTCTGTTTAGACCGAAAGAGTAAGTTTTTTAAACCTTTCCCGAAACATTTCGAAAAAAAATCCTAATTTTGAAAGTAAAATCCTCACTTTTATGTTTTCAGACAACACCTTTCGTGACAAACTCTCAACCGACTGGTTAGGTATATTGTTAATTTTGCTTCATATTGTAGGTTTTATTATAATTATATTTTTTGTAAATATTACTATTCTAGTTGATTTGGACCCTTTTAATTTTGTATTTGAATTTGTGTTGCCTTCTGCGTATGAACGAGACCTATCCACAATTTTAATAATAATTTCATTACGAATACTATTAAGCACCATTTGCGTTTTTGAAATTTGCCGTTTTGCTACAATAAATACATTTGTTGCTATATTTAGTGTTAACACAATGTTGGCCTGTTTGCAGCAATTGATTAGGAAGTCATGCAAATCTTCGGAGCGATTTCCACTGAAGTTTTACAATCAACTTAGCATTATTGTAAAAACAGGCGACCACTTCACTCGAAGTGCTTTGTTTTTAATAATGTCATATTTCCAATTTAGCCTTACAGCGATTTGGTGGATGGTATTTAAATGTTGGGATACCTTTCCGGTCCCTCTCCAAATCGCTATATTTATACTTGGAGTGATGTTAACATCAGGCGTGGTTTTTACTTTGCCTCGTGGAGTTCAAGTGAGTGAAATAAGTAAAAGCTTTGTTTTACTCAAGAAATCTCAAAATCAAACATTTAATAGGCGGAATACTAAATATTACTATTTTGTTCAATGGAGAGCCCAGCGTATGCTGCCTATTAGATTTGGTGTGCAATTTACATTGTGCAGAGATACTCCTGTGATTTATTTGAATATTTTACTTGAAAACTTAACTGATGCAATATTGCTTATAAATCCGTAGTTTCAGTTTAACTTAATCTAACATAAAGATACACACATTTACATATGCTTAAATTGCAAAAATCGGAATAAATCAAAAGCCTCATCAAATTTATTTAAATATAGAAATATTGAACTTGGTATGCTAAATATAGCTTTGTATAAGTACACTCACTAAATTATGTATATAGTTTATAAGCTATTGAAGACAGGTAAATTCTTAAACTCAAAAACTTAAGTACTAAATATTGGACATCGAAAAAGTTCAATCGAAAATTATTACAATTAATTAATTAATTACATTTTAATTACAATTACAATGTTTTAAACAACATTTCATGGATCAAGCATTTATGTATTCATGGAAATGTTAAAATAGCATTAGTAACATATTCCCACACAAACTTGAAGAAAGAAACTGTTGTTGAAATTGAAAGGAAAAAGAATCTACCCACACGAATTCTTGGAGGTGAACAGCTCATCAAAACCCTTCGAAAGTTCTTGTCCTTCGTTCTACTCCAACTATCAATAAAACCGCAACC
>JAQFZH010001539.1:0-20643 GCA_034695485.1 Entomobrya nivalis
AAAAGGGCGAGAGTTAGGAAGTGAGTTAAGAGTGCGATAAGAGCGGGATTTAGGAACTGGGTTGTAGTTAGGAAAAGCTGGGAACTGCGCTGGGGTTAGGAAAATTGCAGGAGTAGGGACGAGGGTTGTAATTAGAGAAAAGGGGGGTTTTGTGAATCCCTACCCCAATCTAGCAGCCCGAAATTCTGTTTACGGGCCCCCCAACTAGTCATGGTACATCATAACTATAACCATAAGAAAAAGAAAAGCTTTTTTTTTTGTGGTGTGCAGCAATATGCAACAATGATAGATGAATGTAGCATGGGCTTGACAATGCAAATTCGTACAGAGTACAGATTATGAACACATGATACGTATGTAAGTATCCAACTTGCATCTCTGCTAGATCCCACAAAACCACGTTATGTACTTGTTTGTATGTTTTACATGCAAACTTTTACCCGGTTTCTCCTACTCTAAGCTCTTCTGCTGCTGGATGATGATGTGATGATTAGGTGGCTGGTGCTGGTGCTTATGTTTTGGCAGATGAGCTGAGAGTGCTCACATGGAATTTCGATACATAGGTATAACTTGTGAGAAAAACACTGAAAACACTTTATGTTTAATTCTGCGTGGTTTCCGGTTTCACTACTCGCTGTTCACGACGAAATCTCGAACGAGTGTTTGATACATTCAGAACGAGTGGAAGAATGTAAGGTGGATTCTAATCTCCGGCTTATCTTTTGTTTTTGTTTAGTTTCAAATGATCGAGACCCAATATAATTAACTTTAACGCACGGGTTACGTACAGCAGTAGTTGTATGAATGGTTTACTGTTTCACACGAGAGTGAAAGGTAAGTCGATCATGAATGATTTACCAAAATTTTGAGCTGCAACATATGGAACTCGCTTTTCCAATATTATTGTTTCCATTTTAATTTACACAGTTTCTCGGACCATCTTTAAACAAGAAACGCCTGGACCTCATATTTGGTCTGTGTAATATACCAAATCATGGCACCCACAACAAGATCAAAAAAGGGGAAAGAGAAGAAAGATGAAGTTCCTGAAAATTCAACTGTGACATCCAATACGAATGGTTGCTGCTCTATTGCAAATATAAAAGAGTGTTGGACGAAATACGGAAATGTAGCGTTCGGGAAGAAAGTTCTTTTCGACCCAGAATACACTTGGGTTATCGCGGCTTTACTCTTTCTAGCTGAAGTGTTCATTAATAGCTTTATCGTGATTGCTAGACCTTGTAAGAAATTGCTTTCAATTACAGTACAGCATGGTTAATTGCACGGTGAAAATCAGGTCTAATCTCCATTTTGATTTATTATAGACACCGAAATTGATTGGAAGGCATACATGCAAGAAGTGGAGGGTTTCCTGAATGGAACACTTGACTACGCTTATCTTAAAGGTGATACTGGACCTTTGGTTTATCCAGCAGGTTTTGTGTACATTTACTCAGTGTTGTATTTCGCCACGGACCATGGAACAAATATTCGGGCAGCTCAATGGATATTTGTTGCGTTGTATTTATTGATGATTTATCAAGTTTTTCAACTTTATATCAAGACTAAAAAGGTTAGTTTGTGTGTATATAAGAAGGATTTTTTCAATTCTTTCGCAAGCAAACTTGAACATTTACACTTGCAAATTTTTATTTGATTCACAGGTGCCTCCATATGCATTGATCTTTCTTACATTTACGTCCTATCGAATTCATTCGATCTTTGTACTTCGTCTGTTTAATGATCCAATAGCCATCATTTTGGCTTATTTTGCAATGAACCAGTTCTTAAAGGGGAGATGGACTTTGGGAAGTTTGTCATACAGGTTGGTTAAAAAATTCAATCACATATACATAATTCCCTGTTTCTGTTGATAAATTGGAAAATAACCAATGCTTTTATCTTTGAAGTTTGGCCGTTTCCGTTAAAATGAATGTTCTACTTTACGCCCCTGCTCTTCTTATGGTTTATTTAACTCAGTTAAGTCTGTTTGACACTATTGTGCAGCTAGCAGTGTGTGGGAGCTTACAGGTAATCCATAAAAGGAATAGAAACTGAAACTATGTGCACTGAAACAGAAATATGGACAGGGGTGGTTTTTAAATCCAATTATCTTTAATTTTCAGGTTGTTCTTGCCTTGCCATTTCTCCTAGTCAATCCGTGGTCATATATTTCCCGATCTTTTGATCTTGGGCGTGTGTTCTTTTATGAGTGGACAGTTAATTGGAAATTTCTACCAGAAGAAATTTTCCTCAACAGATATTTACACATAGGTCTTCTCTCTGCTCATATTTTGGTACTATTAATTTTTGTACCAATCTGGCTCAAATATCTTCAGTCTTATCATGGCTTTGAGAAAGTGGCGAATACACCCGAAGGGAAAAAACCAATGGAAATCAGAACGCAGCTGGTTTTACTTCCATTGTTCGTTTCCAACTTTATAGGAATATGCTTCAGTCGATCTCTTCATTATCAATTTTATGTTTGGTATTATCATACCATTCCATATCTTTTGTGGTCAACGCGGCTTCCAGTTAAAATGAAGTAGGTCACTTCACTGCATCTAGCCAACTCTATGAACTCTACATGTTATCATATACTGACTTTAATTTTAATTTGTTTTACAGATTAATAATCTTTGGAGTAATCGAGATGTGCTGGAACGTGTTTCCTGCAACACCATGGTCAAGTTTATCACTCGTCTTGTGCCATTTCACCATTCTTCTAAGCATATGGACATATTGTCAACCCAAACAGGATTATTCAAAAATTGAATGGAGAGACAATAAAAAGACATCGTAAACTCGTTTACATTATATATTGTTGTACCAAATCAAATTAAAAGACAGTCATAATATAATTGTTAAAATATGATTTAAAAAAGAAAGTGCGTTCTTCTTTTATTACACATTATATTGTAAACAAAACTGGGAATGCCCATTTTGCCATCAGCAAGCACATGGACATAATTGCAATGACTTACATAATACAGAGTACACACATATGAATTTAACAATTAAAAAATTCTCATTCAATTCCGTTGTTTAAAATCCTATCGTTTTTGGTCACCAAGATCGTTAATGGAGTCTTCATCGACCTGCACAGAATTTACAGTTTTATCAATTTACTTTAAACAGAAAACTACTTAGATTTAGGTATATTTAGGTGAATAAATAAGTTAATTACCTCCGGCCATTTTTCCGGAATAACATCGAAAAGGTCATCTTTGACATCCCCCTGGATCACAATTTCATCATCACCTGTTACTGAGGAAGATGCTGCGAATCGGGATGAAAAAAATTTGGCTGCTAGTTTAAGATCAACTCCCCAAGATCCTAATCCTGTGACAACTGTGCAATCAAAGATGAAAGTTAAACATTAATATTAGTAAACTTTAACATTTCACAAAGTAAGCATGCTCAGTACTGCTACTATGCTGTACCAAAGGAGCAAATTTGACAGTTCGTTATACTGAATGTACGTGAGTTAATTACCTGTAACAGACTTTCTTTTCCCGCGAGGAGCTCTGGACACATTAATTTTCTTCGGCCCTGCCTTACCAGTTGGTTTTTTACCAGTATGAACTAGACCTTTACCTCCACGTTTTTGTCTCCCCTTCTTCTCCTCCTCAGTACCACCCTCTACAGATAACTACAAATGCAAAAAAAAAAAAAATTTGAGTGTTAAAATGGTAATTCCTTCTATTTTCGTTAGAAGACTAGAATAGAGCAAATTTGATTCAAATAAATGCTTTATATCTGTCATTATTTACCTTTCCAAGCTCTGATGGTAAATTAGCTTCTATCCACTGTCTACATTTCTCAAAATCAGGGAAATATTCACAGTACTACAAATCAAAAAAGAAAAGTACATTACAAACCTTCCATTCATTTTCCACTTGTCATAATTACAAAATTATCTTTTCGGTTTTTTTTTCTAAAACAATCACCTCTGGAGGAAGTCCGCAGTTTCCGCAATAGGTAACCTTTAAGGGATACTCTATTTTCTCTGCTGGAGCCTCATCAACTTCCACAGACTCCCCAGGAGCCTGACTCTCTACAATAGGTGCGTTTTCTACGTCTTCCATTTCAATTACCCGGAACGGAAAACACAAATTTCTTTACTGACTGTATAAGCTGTTGATTCCTGTAAAATCAAACAATGATAGCTTGAATCTTAATTAATCGGCAAGGTTTGAAATCTTCATATAAGTTAAATTCCTTTCACATAATAAGTTCACCCATTTGTGCATGGAATATTATAAATGGCAAACCTTTCTTACTTTCTCCAATTGTTTCCGATTTCTCTTGTTTCATCACTTCACAACACTCAACACTACACCCAATACAATGGTCTATCAGAAAGAATATCTTCTGAAAGACAATTCTGCCGAGCAATCTGTTTCATTTTTCAACAGTAAGAACAGAGAGCCAAATATACATCCAAAATGGGGCAGAAAGACATCTCTGAAAGTGCTCTATCTAAACAACTAATACAATGACGGTCATTGAATGACCAAGTCGAAGGATGCAGTATGCAGTGCAGTAAATGGTAAAAAAAATACATGTGTTTCGGAATTTATCATCTTGTTTGTATGTATTTTGTTGGATCATTTTTGATCATGTATGAGTAACGAACGTGTATGAGTATTGTACAATTCTACATAACACATGTAACATGTTGAAGGTAGTTTTTTTACTAAATGCATTTCATCTTTTTTCGGGAGAGCACTTATTGTAAAGCCTTGTCATTTATCATCAGTCAGTAATCAGTACAATTTTGTGAACAGAGAAGGGGTTGAGTTTGAGTCGGGTTACATTGTTAAACTTTCTAAACGTAAAACCAACTGACAAGTATATAGTTAAAAAAGGAAACTGCTTAAGATATAACATTCACAACTTAACTTTTGACGGAGAAGTAAAGAAGTTTGGGTTTGGTTAACAGGGAAAGTTTTCAATATATTAAGTTTTCTGCTAGTTTTTGGCATTGAAGAAACGCAAAAATGTCCGTGTCAGTTTCTGAAACTATTGGGAAACTCCTCTTGGAGGGGTACAAAATGCTTGCAGACTCGTGTGATGTCTGTTGTGTAAGTTTTTAAATATTCTTAATCGATAATTGTCATGTATGAGAAATCACTTAATTTTTTTAACTAAATTAATGATTATTATGATATTTTTTGTATTGTTCAGACTGTGCTGATGCAAGACAGGCGAGGACGAGTAATTTGTGTGAGTTGCGAGAGCACATCAATGGCGAACGCGGCTCAGCACCCAGAAATGGACATTAGTAGACCATCGGTAAAGATCTCCAACGGAGGATCCCATAACACCAACAATAGCAATCGTAATGGCTTTTAGATACTTTATTTAATGGGGTTTCATAAGTTCAATGTATTTAATTGCTGTAAATATGCTAATGGTCTGGAAAGTTAATTTTCTGTATATGTATTTTACATCAGAAAACACGGTATCATCTCTGGATCTCTTGAATGGGTCAAGCACTGTTGCCAATCGGGGCAATTCTGGTGCACTAACTTCTTGTGAAGATATCCTCACAAAGGAAATTCAAAACGCTACGATAACCCTTCAGAATCTCTCTCAGCAGCAACATGACTTGCAAGGAAAGTTGATGTACATTCGCTACATTCGGGAGTGCGCTGAAACAATCCAGGCGTTGAAGGGATTGAAGAAAGCCTGAAAAAATCGTCATCTATTTAATGTACCAATATTCGCACACGTCTCGCTAGCGGATTTTTTCTCTCCAAATATCTAGATTCTCATTTCTTTCTGTTGATCGTATTTTTAAATAGTTGGATATTAGTTAGTAATCAATTTAGAGAAAGTTGGTGGTAAAAAATTGCCCGGTTTTGTCTCTTATTTTTGACTTGACTTTTTCTATGTACATCATTTTAATCAACGAATAAGTTTTTTTCTCACAATGCGTATAAAAAGTGAATTAATACCTCGTCCGACAATGTGTACCAAATTGTCGTTATACATTTATGTATGTACGATATTATAATTGCATAATAATTTTGGATTTAATGATGGTAAATATTACTAATAAATCTTTGTACATTAATTTTTTTGCTGTTTCAAATTGTTTTTATTCATTATTCGTTCAGTTTTTTTTGTTTTGCGGTTTAGTCATAGTCATAATCATAATATAAGACCCTTTGTTTTCACGTTAGTTGTTATACAATTAGAGAGAATTGCACAATTTCTAATAACAAAACACATCTTACAGTATATATTTATAAGAAGCAACTGCAATGCGTTTATGGGAATTCGTACTGGAGAAAGCTAACACTGCATACTGTATATAATGAGCTAAAATTACAACTAGAGTATCATTATTACAGCTTGTATTTTTGGTAAAAATATGGCCAATGACCGTTGGTTATTTGCTTCATTTACAATGAGAAAGTTACTTTATCAACCTTTGCTCTCAATTGCTTCAGGTCAAACCTTTCAGTCCGAGCTAATTGTTTGTATAATCCTATGTAGAGCTCCCAGTGTGGAAACTTGATCCATTCTTCCTCGAATTCCTTCAGGGTTTCGATGAAAACACCTTCTAGTAAGGGAAGCTTAGAATGGCATACTGTGGGAAACAAATGGTGGAGGGTATGATGACCAAAGGTTATCAAGACAAGGAAAGGATTTTGGAATACGGTTTCCATTCTGTCCCGAGTAGCATCTATTTGCCCCAATCTGAACAATAATGAAACAAAGTTTTTTTTAGACCAAGGAAAAGCGTATTTTTACGCATTATGTAGAAACAATTAAATTATTACCCGAAATCTGGATCAGGTCTGGCTTCGTCACCTTTAACCCGAAACGTAATTAATTAGTTAATGCAATGTAATTTTTAGAATGCATATTTCCATTAACTTTGAGTAAAATGTATTTAAAAAAAATACTTACCGTCGTGGAATATATTTGGGTGATGGTGTTGTCCATTCTGTCCGATTTCAAGTAAAGTAAATGATGCAACAGTGTGGATAAGAACCCAGGAGGTGAAGCCAGCCTAGAAAATGTCACATAGATATGTTCTCTTTAATATCAGACTGATAGGCCATTTCTTATTAAAGTAGCAGGCAACTCTGCTGAAGTAAGGGGAGACTCATGTCTCATGTTAGTCATGTCATGAGTCATTATAATGTAGTATTCACTTTTTACTCACCATTCTGTCAGGAGCCACCAACATGAGGAACATTAGCTCAAAAATAACGATCAGGTGCTCAGGTCGAACTTTGACATTTCCATGAAAAACGTGGTACCATCGCTTGACAAAATCAATCCAGAACAAAAAGCAGTAAAGGAAATGCGAATAGATAACTGGGAGATATGTTTGCGCCCAGGACCGTTCCACATGTGGTAGAAATTCAAACGATGGGCAAAGTTTCAACTCTATATCCTGGAATTTAAACAATACCGTTTGCCATTTTTATATGGACTTTCTCTACATTATTTAAATAAATTAAGGAGTTAATTAAGTGCACTTACCATCACAGTATTGGGATATAAATGGTGACTGAAAAAATGGGTGATTCTCCATTCGTAGGAATTCCCAAGACCCAAATCAAAATAAAATCTTCGCCATGTGTCCTTAAGATGAAAGAAATTATGAGCTCCAACTTCCATACAAGCAAGGATAACTCCTGATATAATGCAGCAAATCCATGAGTTGAACACAGCCCCTAAAATCCCAAATAATACAAATCCAGCGGCCAAAGAATCTTGCATCATCTTCATTCCTGTTGTCGGACCGCTGCCAATTTTCTATTAAAACGGAATTAAAATTCATAATTACCCACAAACACATGAATTTTATTTAAGAGATGCTTCCTGTTCTTAAACATACTTTCAATATGGGTGCTGCACGTTTTTTAAGAACCTTGAAGAATCCATCTTCCTTAAAAGTAAAGGGTGAGATCCCTAAAATCAGAAAGTTTGTGTAGAAAAATAAGTAAAAATTGAAAATGGGGCACTTTGAAATAGAAAAAAATGGAATGGGGGTACTTACTTGGTGTTGTTGCTTCACCTACATAAAATTCCTTGAGAACTCGTTCAACAATTTCTGGATTGACCATGTGAGCAGATTCAAAAGCTTCAGTTATGTCTGTAATTTGAGAAAATTAAATACTTGTTAATTCGGACAAAGTAACACGAATATATCTCGCCATTATAGGAAAACCTATCCCACCTAATCCTCTTGAAATGATCAGCCAATCTTGACCTCCAGGGTGTCTAGTGATGTAGGGTTCCAAATTATAAAGCTTATCATGTATGCGCCATAAGTTGCCAATGTTGTCATCTTTCCTTTTTCCTGATCAGAGAGTAGTTAGTTAAAATTAAGCCGTTCTTTCTCTCAAAATTTAAAATTCGACTAATATATAACCTTCAATCCAGTTTTCGGCAAGCCTCCAAGGCTTATCACGGTCTGTGGGGTATTTTGAGATTCCGTCGTAGCTTGACGGTTTTTCAGAAGCATTACTTTCAGGCTCGTCAGCGCTAAAGCTGGGTCGCTTTTCACTATCACGAGGAGCCATTTTGTTTTAAGGTTTCCAAATACCGGAATAGGAAATATAATATTAGTAAAAAACTTCAACTTCACAGAGTGCTGGCTGTGCTGACCGAGAATGTCAGTTAAAATCTCTGTGAACTCTCGACATTTTACTTCTATTTTTATATGCTCCCGAACGTGATGGGGTTGGGTGGAATTATGGCAGGGTCTACAAGATAGTAATTATGTAAATCAGCCACAGGAAAACACCTGGATTTTATCAGTGCATTCAGAGAAGAAATGCCTTCATCTTTCTTAGACTAACAACCTATAAGAGGTTTAACCTTTTTATTACATACATACATGTTCCATTATGTCACAAAAATTTTAATACTCGAATTTGAGAGTGTAGAATAATTTTTCATTTAAATATGGAATGTATGAAGTTCATTTTGCAGACATTTTTTAGCTTTGCACATGTTTTGAAAGCTTTTTGAAATGCGAAGTTAAATACCTAGCATATTTTTCTAATATCACACCACTCGACAAGGTTGTATAACAAGTGTTTTGATAATTAGACTTCTTAACATATGGTACATGGTTTAAAAGTAAAAGTATTAATTTTAATCTTTCGGTTAACAAATAAATATCTCAATTCTTTAAAGTTTTGAAATAGGCAACGGTCATGTACTGACAAAAAATTAATGTTTTGTTTTTTGGAATCATATGATTTACTGTGTCGCGATGTATCTCTTCTTCTTATAAAGTACTGTTCTTACAATCTTACTTTTACTCACTCGTTTTATTTAATTGGAAAAAGAATAAACATACATGCATATATACTAAAGAATTTAATAACCAATGCCATGTCACTTTTTTGTTTTTGTATTACTTTCCTCTCGAGAAAACTTAAAGATAATTGTAGATTTTTTCTAGGATTAAGATTTGTTCAGACTTCCATATACGTCTATTAGCGGACTTAGTTTGCATTTAAATGCATTCGATTTTGGTTACATAATGATTGAAGACTACGTAATCACATCTTGTTTTCTATACATTTTAGAACACACACGGTTCATATTTAAGTCAGCTTGCAGCTTTAACGAGACGTTACATATTAGAATCTATGCCACTAATGATGGTCTTTTAAGTGTATAAGTTAGTAAAGGACAATAGTTTATGTATGATGTAATGTAATGTTTAGTAATGCTGCTAAAATAAATAAGCTTTTTCAATTCCTAGATGTACATACATATGCACCGAATTCGCAATATTTTATTGGTCATGATGATGACCATGAGTGCAAAATATAATGACAAGCTTATTAAAGCTATTAGTAATTTACGCGTGCGACTTAAGATCTTAAATCTTGCGAACACACATTTGATCGAATTTCGTATTATACAGAACTCATTGAATTACGGTATATATTTATTTTGAAGAAAATGCAATGAAATTAGCTAACAGATTATTTAATTTAATTTAAATGCATACAAAAATGACATTTAACGTAACTTCATATACAAATTATTGGCAAATGACAACCGCAGAACTTCTTGTACTACTAATCAATGAATATGAGCAGCATTCATATCTTACACAGCAAAGCGGTAATTAGCTATTCTGATGAATTTTAACCTTGAAAATAGCAAAGTTTTCAAGGTTAAAATATTAATAGTTCATTAAACTAAATGTTTAGTTTGCATGCATACTTGCTGTATCAATTTTCAAGATGATGAATCATGATGAAGCAAATTCTTAAACATTAAAAACATGGGTAAAAAATTGGGATGAAGTTTTGTTTTGTCATGTTTAGGCTGGGAAGAAAAGTTGAAATACTGCAAGTTGCTGGAACGATGAAATATGTGATAATCATCAACAAAGTGCATGCATTTTGAAAGTATTTTATTGATAGATAAATATATAAATCAAGAAGTTTTTGATTGTAAATATCCAACATTTTAAGTTTAAGCAGCAATACCTGGATTACAGTGTTGGACGAATCTGTGATGAATTTAAAGATGTGTAAATATATTCGTAGTTAACAACATACGCTATCATCATCTTTCTAATCGTTCGAAGTTTAGGCTACAAATGTATTTACACATCTTAGATTCATCATAGATTCGTCCAACGCTGCAATTCGGGTATTGTTGCTTAAAAATGTGACAATTGCAATCAAAAAAATCCAGTAACTTTTTAATTCATACTGCAAACAATCACATTGATAACTAAGCAGAAAATTGAATCTGCCGTTTTATTTTGACGTTATATTACACCACAACTTTATCCATGAAATTGACCTTGACTTGACCTACATATCATGCATGCACTGGACTTCCATAAATATTTAGCTAATCATTCACCAAAATCGCGCATGACTATCAACTAGTGTGTTTATGATGCTACTAATGTATGTTATTGTTATGTCTTACTATTTAGTAAACTAATTGGAAACACTGTACCATTTTGATTCAAACGAACTGGTTTTCCGTGAACACTCGCTGTACGCTTGATATATGTAATTGATGTGGTTCACAACAGAACAATAAAAATAATATTATGGGTTAAATATGCGAATGTGGATGCAAAAATATGTTTAAATCATGATTTAAAGAATAGATGAATATGCAAAAAAAATTATCTACTTTGGAGTTTTGGTTCCGATTGAAGATTAGTTTTGGTATACATATCTATCTTCATGTATAGGGAAAACATGACACTTGAAATTCACTTAAAATGCTTTGTTTATACTGTATTCTCCCTTTGTCTCAATTATCTTGCACAAGAATAAAAATTGGATGAAGTGTTTGATAATGTGTGGGTGATGTTATTAGAAGTAAAGTAGATAAAGCTTGCTAATTTTTCATGCAATAGTATAATTGAGCATCTATGTATATCTAATTTTTTATGCCGATAAAACATTGTTGAATAGAGTTTGTCCTCGCGTTCAACATTCGTATTTTATACATGAAAGCGTCAATTACTGCTTACTTTATACTACCGGGTGTTTTATATTTTAATTTCACTGCGTATCTATTATCTGTGTATCAGCGAAATTTAATACACTATGATTTTTACACTTGTTTCTCTTGTACTGATCGCTTCATTTATAAAATGGTATTTTGAAGTAGTTACTTCAAGGAAAAGCAAAGAACCACCAGGTAGGGATTTTATTGGAATAAATGGAATTATTCTTAATTGATATTTTATATTTAATTTCTAGGCCCATTTCCACTTCCGATCCTCGGCAATCTGATAACGATATCTAATGCCTCCATCATTCCCCATGAAGCATTAGGAATTTTAGCGAATAAATATGGTGAAGTTTTCAAGCTTCAAATGGGAACTGTTCCAACGGTCGTATTAGCCAGCGCTGAAGCGATAAAAACCGTCTTTACACGCGAGGAAGGATGTGGAAGGGATTGTCGGGGGATCTTTTATGATCGAGCTTTAAAACAGAATTTAGGTACTCTCACTTTTCACTGATGTTTCATTGGTTTTAAAGTGTGTATTAAATATTAAATTTGCTTTCTCATGATGCCTCTTTTGTAAAGGTATTGGATTTTCTAATGGTTGTGTGTTTAAGACCACACGAGGATGGGCAGTAAAAGCTCTGAAAGACTGTGGCTTTGGTCGTAATAATTCGATGGAAATAACGATCCATAGTGAAGCACGGCATTTCATGGATAAACTGTCCAAAATTCTAAAAGAAAATGATGGAATATTTGACACGAATCTACAGTTTAGCATTCACACGCTGAATATAACTTGGATCATGTTTACTGGAGAAAGGAATGAGGAAGACGACAAGAAGATTGCACAGTTGCTCACCGCCAGTGACGAGTTTGTCAGAGCTGGAGTTTTTGGAACCGGAATACTGGTGGCGTATCCTTTCTTGAGATATGTATTTCCAGAAATAACGGGATATAATATTCAAATGAAATGTACTAGAGCAATTTATGATCTTTCTATGGTATGCCAAGATTTTCTCACCACAACTATTTCGTGAATTGTAGAAACTACTTGTTTTTATACATCATGTATTTCTAATTCGTAGGAGGTTCTTAATGAGCACAAGAGTTTAGGACATTACAAAGAAGATCCACGTAACTTCATTGAATTATATCTTCAAAAAATGGAGGAAGGACAAGGAAAACCTGATAACGTTTTTACTGGCAAGTTTAATTCAGTTTATTGACATTTTATTCATTAACAAAAAATTACATGTTTTTGGTTGCATCAATTCCAGAGGACAATTTTAAAGTCATGTTCGCCGACCTCTTTCAAGGTAATAATGCTCATGTTCACACATAATATAAATTAGATGTAAAACGTCAGCTAAAAGGAGACTTTATATTACGCCATTAAAGGATCTATTGAGACAACTGCATCATTCTTAGAAGCCCTACTTTTACATGTGGCATTAAATCCGGATGTTCAAAAAAAGGTTCAAAAAGAAATCGATGAAGAAATTGGAGATGTCGCTGATTTTGGAATGGATCACTTCAAAAGGTTTCTCTTCAAAGAGTTCTATTACTGCATTTGAATTTTTGAATGTATTGCCGTTGTAAATGCGTAACATGTAAATATTATATCCAGAATGCCATATACTCAAGCCACAATAATGGAGTGCCACAGGAATGCTAAAGTTCTACCACAATTTATTCCACACATGGCTCTTAACGATTTTTATTACAAGAATTTCTTGATTAAAAAGGTAGGCAACTTTTGATTAATTATGAAGCTTGTTAATCTGTTTTCATATACGATGTGCAATGCCTGCATGTATTTATTTATCAGGACACTGTAATCATACCGGCGAATGAGGCTGTGAACAATGACAAATCAGTATTCAGCAATCCAGAAGAATTCCATCCAGAAAATTTTCTTGATGGTATCGGTAACTTGAAGAACATGGATAAAATATTCCCATTTGGAGTTGGTACGCAAACTTGGTCATTGATCTCATTCTCATTATGAGTCTTATTTTTTTATCACTGTAATTAAATACGACTACCAAACCGCTTTTTTTGCTCACAGGAGGCCGACGATGTCCAGGTCAACCTGTTGCGGAGGTCATCACTTTTATTTTTATTACTACTATACTTAAATCATACACGGTAACTACACTTCCGAACGAACCTAAACCCACAACAAAACTACAAGTTGGAATTACCATGCGTCCATTTCCTTATAAGGTGTTGGTAAAACCAAGACAGATTTAGATCTTAATATGGACAAAATGTTCTACTATTATTGCTTCATTAGTGATTAAAATAACTCCACATGCTTATTTCAAATAAGGATAATCAACATCTTTTTTTCTGAAAGTTGTAACCGTACGAACAGCCCCTTTAAACCGCATGCGATTTTTCTTTCTCCGAAGCTGCAAGTCCTCATGTTCCGCCGCGAAATGTTTTGCATACATTCTTTTGATATTGGTGGAGATTTTCTTATAAAAATAGCATATTTCATCTTTCGTAAAAAACCGAAACTTGTACCGTTTTGTTAAGTGTTCCACACCAAGGACAAGCCCACCAAATGCATGGCCAAAAACCAGAAAGATAAATGCACCCTGTAATACCTGCATATTTAAGTGAATTTGTCCCAATTTCTCCCGTAACCTCAATTCTACACTTCTCGGTTCCTTACTATCCCGACGACCAAATTCATGATACCAATATTCAATCAATCCTGCCGAGTTTAATCTGCCTAATGCAGAATCGATTTTCTTTTTAAATGGTGCATGTCGTTGTGTGGGCCACGCATAAGTCGTGAGAAATAGTCGTTCTCGAATTATTTTAATTTGGGAAAAGCCGATTTCTTTTTTATCCCATTTTATACCTTTCACGGCTGACTCTCCAATAACATAAGCAATAAGAGAAGTTGACCTACCAGACCCGTCCGTAAGTAATCTATCACTTATTTGCTTAATTAATCTTACAGTTTTCCGTTCCTCATTGGATGCACCATTCAGCAATTCTTCTGCTGGAATATCTGTTTCGTCATCATCAATACCATTCGCACCAGGTATTTCATTAACAGATTTTACCAATTCAAAGAATGCACCCTGCTTACCAGCCGCTTTGAAACGATATCCAAAGTCCAAAAGATCTTGTAGTGATTCAGGCTCTTTTGGGGAAATGGGGTTAATTAAGCTTGTTATTAAGCTGGTGTTATACAATGTGGAGATGATTAAAGATGAAAACCACCAAATGATCAATAACAGCTTGAGAAGTCGCCTGGGTCTGTGGGTAATCTGCGTTGCACTTAATGGTTGACCAAGTAAAGGTTGTAATGTAACCTCGAAGGCTTCAAACATGGAAACATGTAAAGGCTTTTTTATTTCCTCTCGATACTGGCGATGAAGAAAAGTGCTTAGTGCCAGCTTTGGTCGTCCTTTTTTGTTATCTGGGGAGTCTAAAGTGTACTGATAAATGATTATGTGGAAAAGAAAGGAAATAATTGCGATTATGAGAAGCAACAATGGCCAAATCTCTGGATTGAAGGCTAGCCAAATTCCGAGTGCAAACAGGTCACTTTTCTTTTCAACCACGAATACTGAAATAAAACAAAGAAAGTGCAATAAACACAGAAATTCAATAAATATCTAATACCAATTACATGATATTTTTTAGTTTATAAACTAACCAATTGGGTCATTTGCAAAAACACTGGAGAAGTCAACATACATAGTTCTCTGCGGAGTAACAGATATTCCCCCCACAGCTAAATCAATTTTCCCAGATTCAAATGAAGCAATCATGTTTGAAATGTTACTATTTTCCCCAAGATAATCCTCATTTTTGTCGGTATGCGATAAATTTATCCAAGTTGTGGTAAAGTCTAGTGATTTTCCCATTTGTGAAATCATTTCCCATTCTACACCTTCACAGGTTGTTAGTATCTCGTGAGGTAATGCATGTGCTTCTTCAAGTGTTTCATCGTCCATTAAAAACATATCAGTTCCTGGCATATCCCCTTTGCTAAATAGTCCATCAAAATAACAACTAAAATGTGGTAGATGGTTAAAGTAGCCAATGCTCAGGTTAGTGGAATTGAAGGACAGCTTGTGGAAATCTTGAAAAATGTGAAAGTACTTTCCAAAAAGGGTTTTATTTCTTTGCCAAAATCCCAAGTCTCTTTGATGCCATTTGGATGCCTCGCCACAATACTCGCAGACAGAGTAAATGTGCATCAAAGTTTCTGGCTCAGTTTCTGTCATATTTTCCACAGCGATTTGAAGCATAATGCCACTCTGCTTCAAAATCTTAGACTGGATGTCGTCTTGATTGGCAAAGTTGTCGCCTGCTACTCCGTTTATGGTTAAATTTTCGATGTAATTTGACAGGTAAAGAACTTGATCAGAACTCTCAATAAATTTGGGTAGTTTTAGGTAGCCAATGTCTTCTTCGGGAAGCACCAAAGTTCCTGAGAACAAGCAGTTATGGATATTTTTATTTGCACCGTTCATTATAGCTTCACAAACCGCAAAGTAATCTTACCTGGAGCCACACCATCTTCATCCGGTGTATTGTACTTGTTAACAAACTCGTCTGCGGCTGACCTCATTAAATCACAGACGAATACAATGGAGCATGGTCTCTTTTTCCACGCAAGAAATGTATTCCATAAATCAGAGTTTCCAATATCTTTGTAATCTTGATAAGTTACTAGAAGCACAGGAGGTGCCCACTCACTTAATTGTGCCAACATGTAATCCAAGTAATCGGCACAGCCCTTTGTAGTAATGAATACATTCCCGTCACAATTCGATTCCAAATTCGCTTCGGTTATCATTGAGGCGATATCTTTGGAAAATTCTGCATCCAATGTTAGCTGCTCGATTGCAGATTTATTTTGATCAGAAAATAATCCAGCTTGTGCCAAATGAAATGTGTGGCTAATAGTGAACATGAAAACCAGGGAATTCGACATGACTGCCATTTTGTTTGCGAGTTAGATTAAAAATAATGCTACCAGTTCATGGAAGTTGACATTTTGTTCATCGGAGTTAATCAAATATAT
The DNA here is from genome assembly GCA_034695485.1 of Entomobrya nivalis. Classification (NCBI taxonomy): domain Eukaryota; kingdom Metazoa; phylum Arthropoda; class Collembola; order Entomobryomorpha; family Entomobryidae; genus Entomobrya; species Entomobrya nivalis. Next base: position 16,538 of record JAQFZH010001539.1, read on the forward strand.
GCACGCGTTTCAGGTGTACGAAGTCAAAGTTTTAACTTTACTTAGAAAATTTATTAAGTAATTTTCAAAGAAAAATAATAACAATTCATCAGATAACATAACATTTAAGTTGTGTCCATTTACTTATTTGCTTTTCAAAAACCTTCATTTTCCGCGATAAATGCCGTCAAAATGCTTACATACTAAAACAGTCAAGCATCATAACATTAAGCCGAGTATTTTCAGACTTGTTCTAGGGATTAATATACCTTTCACGCTTAAGTAATTCAGTCATACACGATAACATGTTTTAGATTTAACTTACTTTATATGTAACTTAATGTCTAAAACTTACGCATATATGTATCACAAGACTTAATCAAATTAAAATCTACCAACAAGAAAACAAGACATGCAAATGTACTACAAGCTATACTCTTGTTTACAGATCTTTATGAGAACATTTTTTTTTGTAGTTTTGTATGTGGCAAACTAACATGCAATTTTACTTACTATTATTGCATAAATGCCAAATTCTATTATTTCAAACAGCAATCAGGTAAAATTGTATATTCCCGGGGGACTGATACAATTAACTTAAATAGACGTTTAAAGAAATAACATTTTATGTACTACATTACTACTTTTACGCGATTAAATAGGCGTACCACGAAGTGTTTGCTTACCCAAAGCACCGAGTTCAGAATAAAAATTAAACTTAAATACACATACATTTATGATTAGAGAATACGATACGGGAGAAAGTTGTTATTTAAAATAACAAAGGTAGGCATATACTGATTATACTTATATTTGTAATGATTTTTTTCTACAAATGTCTGTTAAGTGATACCCCATTACATGTTGGTGGGGATGGTGGAAGTTCGGGGAAGCCATCTGGACTACTCCTGCGTGGCAGCCCACCTTCTGATATCGTTCTCGATTTTGTTGAAGTCTTGTAGATGTTTTGAGTTCGTCCCCGAGAATTCGTCCTTAATCTCTTAAGCTCATCATCACTTGCATCATCAAAGGACACAGAATTAGAATGACGTGTAAGTCTGGTAGGACTTGTTGGGGATGGTGATCTCCTCAAAGAGAGCTTCATTTCAATCCATCTCAGCATCAAAAGCACGTCTTCAGGTGATCTAAGCCTGTAATTTGCACTTGTTCTGGTTGACGGCATTGATGATACTTTGAATGTTACAGCGATTCCAGAAAGGGCTTGCATGGCTTCTTCGTCACTTTGGTCATCACCACAGTAAATGACCCTCACACGACTGGACCACTCTGCACCATAAGTAGTGCGAAGAATGTGAATGGATGCACGACCGCGATCCCATTTTGCTTCGGGTTTAGCCTCCAAAGCCATTGGGGCCTTGTGTGGTTGGAACCCATGTTCAATGAATATTTCGGTAGCTCTTGTTATCAGAGCTTCCCTGGCAGCTCTGGTGGCTACACCTCTGTAATGGAATGTGAGCAGAGCCCCTTTATTTTCGGTCCAAGCTCCATCTCTGCAAACTTCTTTTTGTAGAGCTTGCGTAAGCTTCGAAATTCTTTCTTCGTGCTCTGTGGTGATTGGATGAATGTACTTGGTCCCATCAGGGCTCAAAATTTCCAAACCGTGGGCTGCAGCATACGTGATTCCATCAATGCCAATTAATTCTTTCAAATTTGATAAGCTCCTTCCCGAAATGATGCAAATGCTGATGTCATCAGAGTACATTGCCAGGCGGCGGACAATACGACGAGTATCTTCAGGCATTTTGGCCAACTCGGGTTTTTGTGCAATTGGAGCTAATGTACCGTCATAATCTAAAATCAAGCTCAATTTTGCCTTGTGGGTATCATCAACCTCAATGTAGTCAGACAAATAATGATCAAAGTCTTCAATTGTTAATGGGGCCATCTTTGCAGTTGAAGGATTGTAGGTTAAATCGCATGGGAGGATGCCAACAGCACTCAAGAATGTGTTCAACCAGCAGTTGACGTCCATGGCTTTTTCTCTTCGCTGCAAATGCTTCATTCTCAGCAGACGTTCATCAAATGGCATCTCGAGAGCTCGGTGGAGTTTATCAGCAAATTCCTCAATTTCATAAGGATTGACAATCAAAGCTTCTTGCATCATTCCTGCATGACAAAAAAAGAAAACATTCATGCAGTTTCTGTGTATTTTTTTTCTGATTCACGATAATAATCGTCGTCATTTAATTACGTAGTTTGTATGAATTCTTAAAAACAAAATGCCACTTACCACCAGCGCCTGCAAATGGGCTGAGAATGAGCACCCCGGGGTCACTAAGGTCTTGGCAAGCCACGAATTCTTTCGCGACGAGATTCATACCATCTCTGAGTGGTGTGACCATTGCAACTGCAGAATCTCTATAGAATGCAGAGAGCTGCTCTTGTGAAATGCATCCATAAATGTATCGAATGGGAGACCAGTTTGGCTTGGAAAATCTGCCGTTAATTCTGCCAATCAGTTGGTCCATTTCTTCTTTCAAAGCTTGGTACTCCTTCACGTCTGTACGAGACGGAACTGCAACCTACAAGTCAATAAAAATGTTCAAGCATATTTTTTGCGACCCGAGAGTGAGAGCACCAAATTCCAAGCTTTTAATTTTAAATCTGCAATTATACCTGAAGTAAAATACATTTCTCGATGTATTCAGGGTGTTTTTCCAACAATCTTTCAAATGCTTTCACTCTGTTGACCAGTCCCTTTGTATAGTCCAACCTGTCAACCCCGAGAATGATTTGTTGATCCTTTTCTTTTAGCACCTTGGGTGCATTCATACTCATATCGGCAAATTGATCGTATGGTATGCCAATAGGCAAGGATTTGACATGAATCGTCCTGCCATCCAGTTCCACTAGGAACCTGTTACGGTCCACCCTGCAGCCTAAATATATGGAAATAAAAGTTAATTAAATGAAAGTGTTTATTTTTGAAATTTTAAAATTAATCAATTAATTAATTAACTACCTAAGCGCCTCTGGCAGCAGTCGAGGAAGTTAATTGAATAGTCATCAATATGGAATCCGACAAGGTCACAACCTTTGACATTTTGAAAAAAAAAACAATAAACATAAATTAAAATACAAAATCAAAAAAGTTCAGTCCAAGTACTATCATAAATTTCATAATAAATAGCATGGTGGCTTGTATTAATGAGTGAAAATTCTCTTAATATCTAATATCATCAGTGCTGCCGATTTTTGCTGATCATAATGATGAACTAGTTCCAATCTTTCAGTGCTCACTTGAACCATATGAAAAAAGATAAGGGCAACTTGCAGCATATTTGTGGTCTCATGTCATGGACCGTAAAAATCGCGTGGATAATTTTGTTTTTCTCTTCCCAATATTCAGGATTTATGTATGTATTAACATATTATATCAATCGTTATCATATAGCATTAAGCAATATCATTGAGAATACTGCTTAAATTATAAAACAAATATTCACTCATTATCCCACTCACCAAAATATGTATTTTACACACTACATGTTTTCCATTCCAATTCGTTTTATTTAACTCGTTTTACGTTAATGCATGTTAAGTCTGTGAATTTTAGAGATATATGACATGACTTAGGATTATGTCATTTGGGTTGTGTAACAACATTATGTATGAATGAATATTATGTACACAATATTGTTTTTCAAATTGGGCTTACAAAAATCTCTCATACAACACCAGCAATATAGTCTATTTAATTCCCAATGTCTACTTAAAATCAGACAGATTTTTAGAGATAACCCTGAAACAAGGTGTAAACGAGTGACGTGAATTGCACACGTTTTATAACAGTGCAATAACACCCGCCACCAGGAAAATACTAGCAAAAATATTATGACTGTTAGCGTTAGTCCGCTGAAAACTACGCGTCTAATAATTGTAAAAGTCTATCGATATTTGGTGGAATAGCATAAACTATTTAGTGTTGGTTCTAAAAAAAATTCAAGGCAACTTGAACGGAACGTGTGTGTATAAATAGGTTTTTGAAAACAAATGTCTGATCTAATTTCAAATGGTTCAGCAACATTCTTATTGAAGGTAACTATGAGATGATGAATGTTTTTTGGGGGATTTCACGTTTCCGTATCAGTCTGCGTTCCAAGTAA
>JAQFZH010001540.1:0-20639 GCA_034695485.1 Entomobrya nivalis
AGGAATCTCAATTAATATGCATACAATTGCACATTAAAACCAACATCCTTCACTTTGTCCCGCCCAAAAATTAATGTACTTTTTTTTGAAATACACGTTTAATGATTTCAGCAAAAATTACATACAAATTCTAGTGCATAAAAATAATGGACACATGACTGCTTATTTCTTGAAAATTGCATCTTCAAAAACTGCAATTCTGTGTTGTAAAATCTCTAATGATAAATCTGGAGAACAATGTGGAATTTAAAAAAGCTTTGGTCCAGTGATCTCAATTTTACGATATTTTTTTGTACTATCAATGAATGAAGTAAGAAAATAGCAGACAAAAAGACATAAAAGAATATACAAATCAACCAATTTGCAGACGATTTTCTCTACATTTCCTCTGGAGAAGTCCTAAACAATGAGAATATTGCAATGCCCCATGTCACAATTACAATACTCGCTTTGAAGCAATGTCCTTGAGAGTACACTTAATGGCAAATGGTCAAGTTATGTGAAATGCTACGGTTGTGTCTCGGGCCATTTTTACGTGTAGTGTTAACAATGAATTTTAATTGACCTCATCAATCATTGATTAACTGCTCTATTTTATGTATAAAATAGATAGCACAATTAGGGAATCGTTTCATTAATGCAAGTCTTCAATAAGCAATTCAAGTCTCGTTAATACAACAACTCATCAGAGCACTAGCTCTGTAATAGAGCACATAGTTTTGTACATATTTATACCACTAATTTGATTACCCATTGTTGTGTTTTTTATACTATAACCAGAACATTTACTACTTTGTTACTAATATGGGGCCATGGACCACACATTTGTAACAGAACATCAACTAAATTGTTCGAACGATATCCTACACAACAAAAACCACTTGAAACAACGAAAAAATAAAATAAAAAACAGACAGAACGTTTATTATTACCCTTTGGACAACAATGTCGATAATGTAATTTGTCAGTGGTGGAGCCTGACATTGATCTAGAAACGTGTGAATAATTGTTTCAGTGTAGTTAATGCGTTTGATTGTTTATATGCTTTTGTGTCTGGTGGTGGTATAGTAGTAAACAGAAAAGAAGATGAAGCGTTTAACAAAAAAATAAAAATATGTACATCCCTTTTGGATGATGGGAAAGACATTGTTACACGCACGTTTAAAAAAAATAGTAACATTTTTTTATACCGTTGCGTTGCAAGGAATACAAAAGTCTGCCTGCTGTCATGTAGCTTAAATGGTTTTTGATACAGTTGTGCTGATATACACTTGAATATATAATATCAAGTCATAATAATTTTTATACTGCAACAATAAACTTCGTAGTTCATAATACCTATTTTGACTACCTATAAAACAGAGTTTCATTCATTTTCACTTTTCATTCAATTTTCTTGGTACACACAACACAGACTCTAGTTTGTATCTACGTATTATTATTATGGTGTCAATAAAAAGGATTCATGGCTGCTCGTCGGTAATAATCGAATTATCTCATATTCGACCTCCTACAGTTTCCATAAGTCGAACGCATTTCGTTGCTTGACGCATCATCATCATGTATTATTCTCTTTCTTAGGCTCTACTTCACTATAAACTATATGTAACGGTTAGGATCAGGAGGATGATTCTCCTAAATGGAATTTAAAGGCAATTACAATTACAACGTATTATGTCATTTTATTCACACCACTTCTTTCATATAAACATATTTTCTTTATATATGATTCTAATTCCAAATCACATTCTTTCTTTTAATTTTTTGTTGTAGTTAGTAATGTTCTTAATATGTGGCACAATGACAATTAGTCATCATCATCATAATAAACATTATTTTTACGAAGAAAATTTGTACTACTTATATGCAAGCGCCACCAGACAGAGTAAACATCTCACCTATGCACAATAATCAACAGTTGCAGTTCTGCAATGCAGTAAGCAGTGATTGAACAGTTGCCTTGTTTTAACTGCTTTGGCATATGAAAATTTACGATTGCATTGATGGTATGTAGAGCAATTGACAGTACATTACAAGCAGTATTAAAGTAAATGCGAAATGCTAGTCGAGAACTGTTTTGTGAAAAAATAATGGGATAATAGGCTATTTAAAATTCTCAGCAGTGATGACGATGATGGTGTTGAAGATGATGATGGCAATATATCAAAAAATAAAAAATGCTCCAAGCATCATCGTCAGTTTTCTGGGACATAAATATAACATATTTATTGGTTTGTGCTGTTTGTGTGAATGATGTGAGCAGCGAAAATAGTATCGTTAAGAAAACAATGCAATTATGTGATTATGATTGAATAGTGGCTTGCCTTCTACTCAAGATAATGTATGGGATGATGAGCGCAGTTTAAACTAGATTCAAAATATGCATTTTGCTTATTCAATTCAAGTGTCATTTCAGTGAGCACAGCTAAACGCAGGATACTAAAACGAAATGTGTCCATAACTTTTTATAATGTACGTAGTAGTAGTAAACCAGCATTAAAGCTAACTGGACCTTCACCTGTACCTTATAATTACCAGCATTACCACACAGAAGGTAATACTGTCGTAAAGTGAAAAAAATTCATTGGCCAAGTAGCTTTTTTATAATACTCCTTGTTATCACATCACAAGACAAGCAGAGATAGGAAATATGGTCATGTAACAATCTGTATGAAGCTGAAAATTGCCCCTTTTAGTGACGTCTTAGGTCAAGCAAAAATAGTCTTGAAAATTTCATGGTTAAGTTCATAATTACTGTAAAACCTTAATTATTTCTTTTCATTTTGATACAGCTATAACTAGACATGTAAGCATGTATGTCTGTATATTTGACAAGGCAGGGCAATGTAAGGGCATTTTACTTCAGTTGATCATTTTTGTTATCAACGCTTACACTACTTATCAGTACCAATATAATAACTCATTAAAAATAATTAAAAACAAATATTTAGGCACACTAAAATGCCCAAAATATCCTAATAATGGCATTTTAAATTAGAAATTTCGTCATTTTAACAAACTCCACCAAAATTAGAGCAATATGATAGCAGTAGAGATCTTTGTGTTTTTAACTGACTTAATTGAAGGTTAGGTTAACACTTATATCTAGCCAAACGTGTATAGCAGCAGTAAACTCAATTTTAATTTGTATCATGCTTATTTTATTTTCCCCCGGTTTCAGTACGTCAGATTAAAACGTACAGGACCATTTCCTGGAAGATTCACGCAGTCAATCTTAAACAAAAGAGCTAAGCTAAACAAATCCTTTGTTTGTTTTTGCTCAAATGAAAAGGAATTTAAAAAGCGTGCTTGACCACGTCACACTTTACGTGTATGTGTATAGCTTTCAGATAAGGTTTTCCTCATGTCCATTATTATTTAAAGGTAACATTTTTTGGAATTATTCCTTTTTCACCCTAAAAACTATAATCAATTTGCCACACGCAAATCTGCAATTAACAACCTCGCATAAGCTCGTGTGTAGAACATATATACATACCTACGTCAGGCGCTTTTAACACATATTTTAACAATTTTTTAAAGTGTAATATGCAACCCTGTAAGTACATTTTGCTGTTAGTGCGCCCTGTACCCATATATTTTTAACTAAACTGACACGGTTTGACAAGTCTGAAACCTAAAATTAGTACTGAAAATGATAAAATTACATGGTTCCAAAATTTGATTTAATTTTAGCGGCACGGGGTAGAGACCAACGTCAATTTTCTTTTGGAAATTCCAATTTTTTTGTCGAATGCACAACAAAATTTGAAAAATCAGACATGGACATATCATTATCATATTATCTAGACAGGAATTAAAGACAAAAATGCTCGTACGTGATATGTGATATATGAATAACATAAAATCTATGTTGAAGTAATTATTCCATTATCTATCTGTCCACCATATGCATGTTTTACAATGTTCAATGTCACGATTTCTCATGTTATAATTTCCTTACTTTACTGCCTTGTCTTTGTACTTTTTTATTACGTAAAAATTGTAAAAAAAAGTGCATTGTGATAATATTTATTCTGAACTTAGGTTGATTATAGAGGGAACACTGTCGTCGTCATTTCATGCTTTAAGATTAAGCTTCAATTTAAGTTGCTCCCTGTAATAATAGGCATTTGTATACATAAAACTACCAACCAAAGAAAAATGCAATAAATATACCCAAATTACATAAGACATCAAGTCAACAAAAATGCACACATAAACAAATTAAAAATCAACAATCAACTGTTTAGATACGTATAAGATTGGGTGGGAGTGTCATGCATCTCTGTCACAATGTCATGCGACAAAAGGTTCTCACACGTATAAAATGTCAATTTTACTAATTGCCTGTTTACAAATGAACAAGAAGAAACACAATTTTCATTTACAAAATAATTACTCATTGTCTTGTTTTATTACGGATTTGAGATGGAGTGAAGTGAAGCCATCTTCTTCCGCCTAAATGGTGTGAAAAGTACAAACCCGGTAACACGACATAATATGCAGTTATGTGAATTTTATTGTTTTATTGCATCAAAATAAAATTGACATTGTCTGCGCAGAATAATAACGAAGTGCCAAAGACATCCATAATTACTTTTTTCCACTTGCTATTAGCGTTATGTTTGTATTTATGTATTTTTGATGTATTAAAGTAAATATCTACATAATGCAAACTTTGCAGGAAGTTTTACGGCTGCTCTGATAAAATTGAGCATCTTTTCAGTTAAATGTATGAAGCAAAAAGGTTTAAATCTGGTATTGACAGCAACAAACAATAATATTGAAATAGAAATTCATTCAATCGTTAAGCACATAATATTATTTAGCATGCCAATAACTTTTGTTGAAACACGAGACAGATAAAATTTCTCACGCTGATGTGTTTAACAATTGGCGTATCGTTCCGGACAAAAATTGCTTTAAATTTTTGTTTTTATGCAAGTCTTGAATCAACTTGATGAATTGCAAAATATTATGCCAGCGCCAATATTGAAACAGTCGGATGATTTGATAACATACTCTTTCAAATACCTTTGATTTTTGCAAATATTTGGCAAAAAAATGTATTAACGGCCATTATTTCTCGTTTTATTTTTCCGTGGGGTATATCAAAATCAGGCGAATGCATCATGTCATGATTCTGTTATGTGCCTGATCATCACCATCGTCATCATCCCTTACCTTACCTCCACAATTACAACTACCTCAACAAAAAAGATTATCGTCTTGTATTTTTTGATAGAAAGCAATTCACCGTTACCAAATAAAGATTCTCAAAGTGTGCTGCTCATGCAAATCAAGTGTCATGCATGTCCATATAAGTAATGCACTTACAACAATGGAATATTGATCTTTTATAGTATTGTGTCGTGTGTAGGAATTTCATGAATGCATAAAGCAAGGTGCATATATAGGAAGTGCATGCACCAATCATGCATCATATATTACTCATGCTCGCGTAATATGTATCATCATATCATCTCAATAAAATTCGCAATTTGCAAAAATGCGAGCTGCGAACCACTTTGATCAATTTAACACAATATTTTGCTTTAAATTGAATTACATACGTAACGTCACCCCCACGATAGAGGTACAAATAGGGACTTTGCCAATACACATTATATACAAATTGTACATTATGAATTACTCACCTCCTATCAAATGAAAGGGAACAACGGGCACAAATCCATTCAAGTTGGGTGGCTCATCACTATAACTAACCGCTGTAGTGGGCAACTTGAATCCGGTTCCTCCGCCTCCTGTATCTTCATTGTGACTTATGCTGGGAGTGAATTTTTTACTGTCAATACTTCTACTGCTGTGTTCACTAGCACTTGCACTGCTACTACTGCCTTGATGAGGCTGCTGGTGCTGTTGGGGATGATGATGTTGTTTATTATATGCTCGTCCCGATTTGGTAATGTGCGTTGGAGGAAGTTGAGTTACTTCGGATTTCCCATTTTCACTTTCCACCTCATCCCCTTTTTCATGCACTATATCACTCTCAACTTCACCTCCTCCTGTATCTCTTTCCTCTTCAGCCTCCTCATCAGCATTGTGACTGTGTCGAGTCTTTCCACCACTTGTTCTACTCTTTTGACCTTCTCCATGATTTTGTTGGTGATGATTATGTTGCTGCTGCTGCTGGGACCTTTGAAGTTGTCTTTGATCTGGTTGCGGAACAAAGTGTTGTTGATGTCTCGGCTGGTGTTCTTGTATCGACGGCTTTATCGGTGCTTTGCTTGTAGTAGGTGTTGGCAGTTTCCCAGAAATTTCTCCACTTTTATCCGGTGGAATGAGCCCATCTATCTCAAAGGGCTCTTTAGATTCAAATAAAACTTTCTTGCCGCTTCCTCCTCCCCCTCCTCCAGTGCTACTACCTCCATTTCCACTTGCATCCTGCTCATGAAAGCGTGAAAATGCAATTTTCTTTTGGTACTCCAGAAATTCGTCATGATTCAAGAATGACTCTGGTCCAGGCGGCCCAGTCTCCACAAAATTTGATGGAGGACCCTTGGCCCTCTCTACTGATGAAGAGGAAGGCGGAGGACCATCATTATCATCGCCACCTCTACCAGCGTTCCTTGGATTACCAAAGCTGTTCGACTCCGGATTGAAAACATGGATTCTTGTTGGTGGTACATCCTCTCCAGAAGCACGGCTGGATGCACCTGGAGGTAATTTGGATTGTCCAATCGCCGGTGGTCCCGGAGGAAAACCGTCATGGAATGGATATTGATGATGAAGTGGTGGTGGTCTTCTTGAAGTTTCAAAAATTATTGGGTTCACTGGTCGTTCTATCGGCCTTGGGCGAGGAGTCAAACGATGGAAGTCAAATCTACTCGTTCTAAATCTATCGTCAAAGTACACTCGTCCTTGTCTATGCCTATCTCTTTCTCTATCTCTAAAGTCATCGTAAATTGGAGGAGGTCTACTGCCACTCCCTGAACCTCCGGAGAAATCTACTGGACGATGAAATCGGTCTTGCGGAAGCATTGGGTACGACCTCACTAAAAAGTCTCTTCCATCCCGATAGTTTCTGATTGTCGTTTCCTCATCGAAACGTAATCTCTTTCTACCTGTTTTTAAGTCTTCGTCGGGAAATAAGGAGTATACACCACTGTCATCGGGAAATGTCATTATACACTCAGCATAGTCAACTAGCAGGAACAATGAACAAAATGCTAGCAAATGAAGACTTAACTGGGTCACTAGTAATACTGGAGGTAGTAAGGTATGCATAGTTTGTAAAAAGCGTCTATTGGATTTCCGCCGACGCTCCATTTTTCCTAGAAAGGTTTCGCTATGTTCCACCATCGGCAGACATGAATATGCTTTTATTTTTGCGTTTGTAGAAGTAGCAATCACTTTTGCGTTTCATTCCGTCAGATTTCCCTTTTCAACTTTTCTCTTTGTTACATTATTCATATCAGTTTATTGGCAATTGATCCACTTCTTTGACGTACGAGCTAGGTATGTATTTTCTTGAAATATTCCTTGCTTTTAATTTTTGATGATGCCAAAATCAACGTGAGACAAAGGATTTCATTGCATCCAATGCATTGTCAGTGAAGAAACAAAACAAGAAGACACATCTTCACGAGAAGTCACATTCACAACTTACAAAATCACCTTTTAACACAAATTGTGCTTTAAGTATAAAGCTGTTTTGTGTCTGTTACGATTATATTACCGGCATACGCCCCCTACCTAAATTGTTTAACAAAGATAATAGCATTTAGTTTAACTTTTGGCTTAAAAATTCGTAATAAGGAGTATAGCTACGCCTTCAATTAATTATTAATTAGGAATTTCTTATCTAACCCATTTCGTCTATTTGCAAATGTTATTGTTTCAATGAAATAATACATAGCTCCGATTTTTGCACGTGCATGTAAAGTTTTGAAACGAATATCACGACCACGACGCAAACAAATAATGATGATGATAAACAATTTTTACATGAATAGTGGATTAATCTCGTAACTTCACACACACTTTTTAGAAGATCACAAAACGCAACGTGGTCATATTTTTTTGGAAGGAAACACTTGTAACGAAAACACAGGCTTTTTAACACAGTTCACCATAGCCAGTTAAACAAGACTTCCTTCCGTCCGTGTGCCGTTCGCTGTGTGTATTTCTTGGCAAACGCTCAGCAAGAATTTAAGAAGAAATACAAAAAATTCTCATACTGTGACAAGAACTATAAACTACTGTGAGCTCATCAATTTTTCACAGTAGAAACAGATCATATATATGACACATTTACTTAGAGCTATATAAAAACTACAATATTTGCACTTGTCTACCCAAGTGAGTTTAACACGCGATAAAGTCCAGTCCGGTATGACATGCTAAGACGAATGGACACATAATAAGTAACTCACTCAGTGGAAGTCAAATCTGAAATGTGAGAAGATTTTGATTCTCTGGGAAGCAAACGGCAGTTACAGTGAACCTCCTCTCGACTAACTTCATTTTATTGTTTCTTGTGCCAATGTGCAATTGTTATGTTTTTACAAAAAATAACGTTATGAACGTGAGTACACCTCCTCCTCACTAAATTCCTCCATAAAGCGTCGTCGTAATACCCATCCGTCTCCAAATCGTGGGCATATGTATACAATGCAATGCAGACAAGCTGGGCAGTGATTCATTCATTCACTGTTGTAATTGTAATGAAATCATGTAACCTAAACATCGTCAACAAAGAAGAGGGAAGGTGTTTTGTTTAGGCTTGATTTTGATAGCGAAAGGATATTACATGTTATACAAACACAGAGATCCATATAATAATAATAACCAACAATGCTACGCAATAAATAAGTTTATGATACTCTAAAACAAGTTGGCGTTTGACAAAACTTGCATTTTTCTGCATGCACCCATTATTACTATTATTACGGAGCTGACGCCATGCACGCCTAAAAGATTGTTGGCTTGTTATGGGATACACCTTTTTGGTGGTGGGGATATTTTAGCACAAAATATTTGCAAAAAAAAAGAATCTACGTTGGATTTGGATTGTTGAGAGATGTTTTAAGAAATTTTATATGAGGATGTGATGTGATGGGGGGATGTGATAGTAAAAAAAATAGCCTGTATCCCTCTTTTACCCAAATATATAAATTCATTATACTAGACACCATTACACTACTTTAAATACATGTGTATATACTATAATTTAGGCATTTGCTACACTGAAACATAAAAATATATTATGTTATTTTTATGCTTTTCTGCAAGAAAAGAATCGACCATGTTGGTCTGTGTTCACAGTTCACACAAAAATCTCAAAATTGCACTTGTTTCTAACATTTTATTGTCATTTTTTACCTACATACCATATACCACCACCAGTGCTACTACATTAACAACATATACAACACCGGAGTACATTTTATAAATGTATGTCAGTATGCCGTACATCCATGTAAAAGCTCTATAAAAATTACAGAGAAGCAGAAACGAAACAAGCCAAAAGTGTCTTGAAATTAAATGGATTATATCTGAAAAGGGAAGATCATTCATCATATCAATAGTTTTACCATTGTTGTTGCTCATGTTAGTATTATATAATGTCTTTCTATACAAGAAAAAAAAATAGTGACAAGCAAAAGATATCAAGTAGACCATTATTATTGCTTTACTACTACCGTTTCACCTTGTGCACCACTAAAATTTTCCCATGATTCCGCTTTGCTTTTTGCATTTCTGATTTGTTGGGGGTTTGGAAGAGTTCTTTCATGTTTTGGTATTATTCCTGTCATTATTAAATTACAACTAAACTGCGTTGCATACTTTTCAATTCAGTAGATGCTGAAGTCCACAGCAACAGCGCTTGTTCGTGAGTGATCATCATAATATGAATTTATGAATGATGAGGGCACTTAAAAATATTGTAATAGCGAAACTGAGAAGACGATCTTCATCAAACTAATTTATTTCTTATAGTGTTCACTTGACATGTTAGAATTCGTGGGTATAAACTGCACTTAAGGCTCACATCAACAGATTTTTTTTTGTATGGAGCATCATCTTTCACAAAGAATGCTCAAACATTAATTCAAATTATCCATGGTCTTCATTCATGCAGGATTGCTGACGTTGTAGGCGGACCATGTTGATGTTGGTATTTGCTGAAACCCACATTTAGATATGTACCTAAATAATGCACAACAACCACAATAACCACATAAGGTGCTTTAGAGGGTGCTCTATGGTTGCTTTGAATTTGACAGTGGGTAAACCCATTTTTACGCAAGTAAGTTAAATTTAAATTGCTAAAATTATTCTCGTGTTGTTGTAGATGAGCACGAAGATTTAGACAGGAGATTAAAGAAATCTAGTAGTAAAGAGCTTCATGCACGCTTGCTATTACGATTACACTTGCGATAATTTTTGTCAAATCTTTGCAAAAAAAACATAAGAATGCATAGAATATGACGATGTCGTACCAAAATAATACGATAAAATAGAAAAAGTTGATGAAGGATGTGGATACATAAACACACAAAATGAAGATAAGTTGTATAGGCAAAATATGAGAAGTCGTTTAACAGCATAAGCCGCTGGGGAGATTTTTGGGACTTTTAGTACGTACAAAGTGGGTAGTAAACCTAGTTTTATAAATGAGAAAACATTTTTACTCGAAGTCTTTTGATCAATGATAAAAAGAAATTTAAGTGAAGCACAAAACTACGTTATGGTGCGTTTCTTGCTACAATACTGGTAGAAATAAGGTATCTAGATCTTCTACAAATGTACCAATTTCACATTTATATTCTGTATTAAAGGTTCGGTGATCTTGAATTTAGGCAGGTAATTTTGCAGGCGAATACGACGATGATACTGAACGAGGTTTTTCTATATGCAAAATTTTAAGAATGGAACTTGTTGCGTATTCTACGCTGGAATTTAGATTAGATTTCTCTCGCACTTAGGAGACATATCTAATCTGTTGTACTTGCGAAATATATTGTTCTCTCAAGAATTTAATAAATTTCATGCAAAGTAAATAAAGGTTTTTTATATTGCTATATAATTTAGCGGTTTTCTTTTATATAATTAGTTCATCCTTTCTGGAACTACCTTGCCTTTATTGCTGATAGTTAAAATTAATGAATAAACTTTCTTTATCTTAATGAAAAATACATACAGTATATTTATGCCTTTTAAACTATGAAGTATGGGTTAATAATCCCTACCTATATTTTAATTTGAGTTTTAATTATTGGAAATGAAACAATCAAAATGGCTCTTCTTAACAATCAAGGGTTTTCAAACGATAGCAGTGATGCACTTGAACTCGACACACATACAATATAAACATATCATACTTAATGTACAAAGTATTAGTGTGAGTAGATGTATGAAAATAGATATTTGTATTGTTAAGGTTAGTTAACTAATCTGATACCGGTTCGCACATGCAATATTTTATAGTTGATAGTTATGCTGTGTCATAATTAATACCAAGTGTGAATAGCATCGACTATGGTTAATCCATTATTTTTATACGTCGAGGTGAGCCTGTTTAAGTACTTATCCAACAAGTATAACGATATCTTAAACATACGCTCGTGCTAGATTATATATGATAATAATATGAGCTATTTTAAGGGCATGTTTGATGTTTGAAGGGCTTCTCCCCGCCTGCTTATTAGCAATCGAACAGTTAATTATAGTATGATGATATAAATTACATGTAGAAGTACACATAAGAGATTACAAGGTGCATACTATAAGTCCCTATATAATAATTTCATTTCGGAACACTGCACTTCAATCGTGGTCCATATTACAAATTTTTAAGAAGGACTGTTCCGACTTTTGTCGCATGCAAGTATATTATATTAAACAAAGATCGTAATGCTGAAATTTTGAGTCCCATAAATCGAGGTTTAATCAGCGCAAGCTTCGTATCTTAAACCAAACATCAATATTTGACTTACACTGATGACATCAATATTTGATGTGTATGTAGCTAGCACATCAAATTGACCTATTAAAAAAAGATAATACACACTGCATATACTTAGGTAATACCATGAGTAGGTGTTACTATATATTGCTTCTGAAATGTATATTTTTAGTATGTTCAGCAAGCAAATTCACTTGGGATATTAATCATAAATATGATAAGCCTGTTTCCGGACCTAACATGAAACTGACAAAAAATGTATTTTATATATGTATTTATATCTTTTATCCGCAATGTTTGCATTGATAACACTTTATTGAGAATCTTGAAGTCTTCAAGTTTCTGCAACGTTTATAGCATTTTGAACCTTAAGAAATGCATATATCTATTTTTATTCCCTATAACTCAGTGTGCTCAATTTCAATTTGAGCAATTTATTAAAGCACGGAGGTTATTTACCATTCAAATTATTGCCATGATATTTGTATACACAACTTATTCATTTTCGTGGATTGTGCTAGCTGCTGTGACGTTGACGAGTATTAGAGCATCAATTATTCCATCAAATAATTCTCTTCTGACACCGCTTGGAGAAGCGAAGAGTGAAGTTCCTTCTCAACTTTTAAACACAAGCTATATCACTACCGTATCCACAGCCAAACCCGACGATGATGACAGCATTGAAGACTGCGAGCTTAAAATTGGGCAAAGCGATCAACACCAATTTAAATGCGAAAACAACGGCACCAATCTAAAACTATGCAACTATGACATAGAAGTGGGTATTACCAAGAGGCCAGAAAATGTAACTCATTTGGAAGCTGTGGAGTTTCTCAAGGCAAAGAAACTGGTACAAACCCCATCAATGGAAATCATTCTACAAAGCGTTGGTCAAGAAATTTGGATGAAAAGGCATAACAAAACTGTTCCTGTGAAAGTGCCTCCACATACCCGATTCATTATGCGTCAGGTAATTGCAACTTGCGGATCTGCTTATGAAATTCGAACGCCAAATACTAATCTTCAAGCTTTGGCGCTTCCGGCTCAATATCGTCATCTTGAGACAGGTGAAGAAGATGGAAACGATGATCCTGCACATTCTTCCTTTTCCGGAGAATCAGAATCATTTGAAAATTGGCAAGGAACTGATAACTACGTATTTGACGTCTCACATTCCTATGAAAATGATCCAGATTACGAAAGCGAAGAAAATATAGCCAATGACGAGGCGCGAGATTTTGATTGCGACAATTGGGATTCGGGATGCGATCGACCTAAATTACAGCAACCAGAATTCAATATGAAGCATAATCCGCGAAGCGTTTCTTCATCTCGAGGGGTCTATCTTCGGTCTGGGATTATACTCGACGATAAAAACAACAACGCCTCAAGTGTGGCTCGCTTCAATATTTTAATTGTACTTTTTAATTGCATCGGCTCATTGCAAATTTTCAAAGTGTTTTGACAACTTCCCCAAAATACTTTGAAAATACGGGTGGCCGCATTTTCAAGAATGTATTAAAAAATTGTGAGAATGAAAAAAAAACTGTGTCAATCATTCATTAAGCATTCGCATTACTTCACCTACTCATTACCTTCTAATTTACTAGAACTGTAAAATGAATGAATTAATTAATCATTTGAATACTCATTCGAGAAAAGTTCATTTTCTACTTAAAATCGCATGCATAGTTGAAATAAAATGAATAATTAATTCATTACTCCTCGCATTTTATCTCCGGCCAGGCTAAATGAGAAATTTACACAAATGTTCAGTAGGGAAAACGGTTGCCCAATCATTTAGAGATTTTAGCTCACTGTAGCAAGCCTGCATAAAAAAAAGTTTATATGCTTTTACACCTTATTACTAAACACACACACTTCTGTCTGGCTCTCCTTTGCCCTCATAGTTTTTGCATCCGAATCAAAATTGTCTCTATCAATTAGTTTCATTTGTCCTTCTGCCTAATTAAAGCCGCCACTACTTCAATACACTCAAAAAAAGATATTACAGGACAAAATGATTACATAGTGGATAGAATCGAGTTTCTTTGCTAATAAAACCAAAACATACAACATAGCATGATGATGATAGAGCTATAAATATGGTTTAATGCATTCTCTGATAGTCTGTTGTAATAAAGCCAAAAGAATAATATAACGCTTCAAGTTTACTACATATATTCCTTTAACTAAATAATGCTTTGTATAATGCTTCTTCTTCATCGTAACGTAAACCGAGCAGCTACAAGGAAACTACTAAAAAACTAACAAGTTTTGATATTAGACCAAAAAGACGAGTAGTGAGTGAGCCCCTTTGACACTCTTCTGCTTTCCTCATTCACTCTTCATTCGACTTGACTCACTTTTTATAGCATTTTGTCAGTCATGCAAAATAGTAGGTTGGAAGTTGGAATATAATATCTATTCGTTGTGTTGATTTGATACACTGTACTGTATTTTGTGTCGTGTGTATTAATCCAATTGCGTTTTTTTTGCGAACCATTATCCTTAATGCTCCATACTCTTCACTGGTCTATCTCTGTTTCTCTTTTAGCTTGCTTTATTCACCGAAATTATTCACGTTGACATTCTACTTCTTTCCTTTTTTTCCTTTCTCACTGTCTATCGCAGACTTTATGTGTGTTATACTTTGTTTTATTTATTTTTTACCTTGTCAGTAGTGTAGATGAAATGATGACGATGCGATGATGACGATCATCGCTTTAAGCTTTAACGACATATGTATGCATATCATGAACCTGTACTTTCAAACAGTGAGATAGGTAAGAACAGAAGACAAACAGTCGTTTTAAAACACATTACTATTAATATGATAAAGTTTCTTATTTTCTCTCTTGTTGTCAGTTTCCTCCAATCCGTGTACAATAATAAACCGGGGAATTGTTCCACAAGAGCACACACACAAAACACACACATGAGTGCATATACAAAAAAAAATGACGACGACAAAGACAACGGTGAGCTTTTTGTAAAACGCAACGGTTATAACGGTATATTCAGTTGATAATGATGATGATGGTGGTGGTGGAGATGATATATAAATGGAATATCTTCTACAATCCGCACATAATATGTGTATATCCCTCCACTCCACCAATACACCGCCACCACAGCGATATACCTCCTTTTCTTACCTTTGCACATATTCAAAACGTTGCAACGTTACGTTGATGAGAATGGAATAAAGTTGAGTAGCTGCTTACTAGCTCTATATAAGCTTAGCTTGCTGTTATGTACTCCCCCGAAAAATGTAGGAAAGAAAATGGCTTTGGAAGTTGGAACATTGTGGGGCTCACAGTATTTTAGCCGTATTACTTGCATGAAACCTTTTCAGTTTTCACTTTGACTCCGGCGGTTGGTTGTCGTTTTTCATCGCATCGCACCACCACCAAAACCAAACCAAACCAAACCACCAGGCTCAGTCAGGCCAGATATTGTACGATACCGATACGCTTTTAGTATCTCTAATTCAAATTGCATTGCATTTCCTTCCTTCCACTATTTCAATTGCCGTTGTAGTTGTTGCTGTTGCATTTGGGTGAACGTGAATACTTCCCCTCAATTTTTCTTTTTATCATACAGCGTGCTATCAAAAAAGAAAAAAAAGGACAATTTTCTTCAAGGAATCGGTTTTGTTCTTTGTGTGAATACCATCATCATCAGTCAATGCGTTGTTTGTGATAGAGGCGATGCTTTTTTATTATTAGCAAAAAATAAAACAATGATGCATAACATCAAACGAACAAAAGCATACATGTAATGTTTAGTATTTTAAGATAAATGTGAAATGTGAATCTGATTGTGACTGAGCTAAAAACATTATATTGCAACAGGATAGACTATTTTTGCCAAAAAATACGTATATATATTCGCAAGTGCGATAAATATTTGCTTTTTGCTTAACGTTTTTAGTGTGTGGAATTAAGGTTGCGACTCTCTGCAACTATGAATATACGCCACTACTGCTAACCACTGCATTCGTCAAGTGGAAACACGAAGATACGATCTATAATACCCGCTTTAGATAAATAAGCAGAAAAAAAAGTAAAAGGTCTAACTTTACTACGTAATAATAAAACAGTGCAAAATTCCATACCATCATCGCATCGTCATTAGTGAAACAGCTTTGAATTTTTAAGTTGAAAATTAACTACTGCTGCTACTACTCGAACGAAATATGTATAAAAAATATTAAGAAGGTAGAAAAGTTACAAAACAGTGGATAAGTTGTGTACTTTTATTAAACAATTACATATGTATATGTGGAGTAGTAGCAAAAAAAATATAGTCCTTTCCATACACATAATTACATAAAAATCCTACTCCTCCATTATTTAGCCAGCAGCGTATTTCCTGCCGAGTCCTCTATACTAAAAAAAACGTTTATTTTGGTTGAGACTTTAATAGTCGAGTCCAAGTCCATGTAATTACTAATTACATATTCATGGTCCACATCGTGTCATTAAACTTAATCAATTAAACAATTCGTTGGAAACCCTCGAAAAAAAGTCTTACTTTACCCACATACATAAACCTACCGCAACCACAATTCCCCTCAAACCAGTATATACCTTTTTACAACAACTTGTGTCTTTGCCTCTCAGTCGCGGAAGTAATTTTTTTGCTCGTGTAACCTGGTTGGCCTGCCTGTCATCATACGATTATAATATCCATTCCTTGGCTCCCATTTCATTAAAAAAAGTTATTTCATCTTTTATAACAGTATGATTATTATTATCATAAAAGAACACAGTAATTAAATACCTAGTAATTTGACCAGATTAAAAATTTGCGTAATAAACTACATTTTACGTCCAATCTAAGAAACAATTTTTCGCATCCCAGTGTTTCAATTACAAAAATTTAATCCTTTACCTATTCGCTTAACACAGAAACGTGTACTCAAAAAACTAGCAATTTAAAAAAAGAAACATTTACATTTACTGGTCATTCATGTTTTTACAGTGATATAACCATTTAAGATAATAAACAAAATGTGGTTTAATGTAAATAATGCGTTTACTTAAAGTATAGTTGTTGGTTTAGCGGTGACTATTAAAGTCAACAAAGTAAAGTTGGTGCAGAGTGAGCGCAAGATATTATATAATTTTTAAATTGTTGTACAAAAACTACAGCTTTAATGGTGATATTAATTAGATAAGCTGTACAAAGGTGCCTGTGTGACCAAAAAAAATATGCGACACTTCTTGCTCGTTTGAGACGATACTCAAGATCACGTCATATCAAAAGATATACAGACGACGGCCAGAAGTAGACAAAGCGTAAAAACTCTTGCGGTAACGAAGCAGCGATCCGTGTTTGCTAAAAAAATCGCGTCGCGACTTCTTACCTGTATTGTAGCGCGTTTTTAAGAAGTGTCAACAAGGCAGACATTGGAAAGTGACTCGCCGCTCCGCATTGGTGCATCTTATAATTGTCAACATTTAAAAATTAAAAAATATATCTTACAAGATATTATTTTATCATCACACTTTAATCAGTGATATTAAAAGGGGGAAACTCCAAATTTAATGGTTTGTAGAGATACATACAACATTGTATAATTTTTTAACAAAGGACGAATTTAAAGATTTCGATTGTTAGTAAATATCTGTCGATAAAAATCAAAGTACATGCTTTACACTCACGTGGAAAGTGGATGATAACACTCGGACCATATTAAAGGTAATGTTCAAGTTTTGTTTTAAAAATATATAATTAATTAAAGAAAAGTATGTGTTATAAAGGCAATGTTTTTAAAAAATCAAGGAAGTTGAAATAAATGATAAATGTTATGACATGACATGCTTTACAGTTCATATTTAATGGTTTTCAAATATAGGGCTGTAAGGTCGTTTTTGAGTTATATAATTATGAAAATATTTAAATTTTGAGACAATATTTTGATTATAGTGATGATATAATTGCAGCTATATTTGAAACCAATTTAATAACTACATTACATAGCTTGTTTGTATGTATTGTGTTGAGTAGACTTATTTGTTAAAACAAGCAAAAGGAGAGAGTGTGCAGAAGGTCAACAGTACTCAATGTACTTCATATTTTCTCTTCCTTCTGCACTCAATTGCTTGTGAATTTCCACATACTTGGCAAATTTCATCCCTAGAGTTTTTAAATAATTAAAGATAGTCAATAGATCTTGCCGTGCACTTGTTACCCATGCATACATTTGAATCCCAATTCTACTCATGAAAGAAAATTATAAGTTAAAATATTTATAGTGCACAATCCGTCTAGAATAAAATAACATACGGTCTAATGTTACCACTACCACTACGCAACTTATACAACTTCAGTCATTAATTTTGCACCGATCTTTCACCTTCCCGTCTAATATTTTGTTGTATTTCCAAGTAATGCGAGAAAACATGGTTATACAAGATATTATGCATGATGACAGTTTGGAACGAAAAGTTTCCGGTTGAAGGTAGCTCAGTTAGTGTCTGTCGTCTGGAAGCAGGGGAACGAAACAAATGTATCATAAAAAAATTAAAATATTGATGTCCATGTCGCCTTGTCTTTTGTCATTCCATTCATTTCGGTGGACAAAACTAGGATCATCTCTAAGCATTTCATCTTGTATGCGACTACACAAATATAGAGACAGACATTGTTGTAAAGTTGTATGCAAAAACGTGAAAAGACGAGAGAACTAATTTTAATGCAAGCATGACAAGGAGCATTATTCAGGAGAAGAAATGGGAAACCTCTTAAAGGACTCATAATGGAATAATATATTAATGTGATGGAGGTACATTGAGACATTGTGAGCGCATTTCTTTGCAGAGAAAGCAAAATTCCCGACGCTACTCCACGACGATGTGAAGTTCTAGTTTCGTGTGATCTGATGAGTCAGGACAGGGCATAGGGCAAAGCTCACACGGGGGCATATTCACCTGCTGTTCCAAGTAAAATTATTTTATGCATAAAAAGTTACACATTAACCTGTCCATTTATATTTATGACGAGAAAGGATATTATTAAAATGGAGCATTTGCGATGACAGGTATATGTCAGCCAACTTGTTTATATGCAGTTCCTCTACAATATCTTGTTCAAATATTTTACGTGCCACATCGTCCATAAGATTTTCTTTCAGTAAGTAAGTTGGTCTAAATTGGGATGCTAAAAGTAATAGGATATGTCTTAACAGGATTTTTTCTTGTAAAAATATGCTTGGTTGACGGTATACTTGGATTTTTATATGTTACGCTAGAATTATGCATTTTTTCTTTCTCTAGTTAATATTGTTAGTAAAGACATAATAAATCTGTTTAACTGCCTTTCAATTCGCGTTACAAATTTATTTTTGAAGACTGCAATTTTTACTGCCGCGGCGTAACGAAAAGTATATCATTGAACTACAACAACATCATGGCATGGATGAGTTATTTTTTTGGTGGTTCAAAAAAAATTATTTAGCACTCGTTTACGAACTGTCGTAAAGAGAGGAAACGCATAATAATCCTTTTTTATGAACTCATATATTGGCCAATATAATTTGTTGAGCATGAAAGCAAGCTAGCAGTCTAGTTTTCCATGTTTTTCGCGAATTTCCAACCATCCTTTTTAGTGATGGTGACGGTGACAGCTCAAATCTGCATGCTTGTGATGATGATGATGCTCAAACGCTTGCTCAAAGTTTTATTAGCCATTTCGTCCTGATTTAAGCATTTGTTCTTTCAGTCAGAGTCGTGTTCGTTACGCTCACTTTACAACAAAATTCCTGCCCGCCTACTCCTTTCCTGTGTTGTGATCTACGTGGACTGATTAAGCATTTTAATTTGAGGACAATGCGGAGGAGGTGAAAGTATTTAAAATGACCATGCAGCAACTTTTACAGCTTAGTTCATCTCTCTCCTTATCCTTTCTACTCGTCAAATTTTTTAGCTGGAAGGTTGTTCAACTAGTGCTGCAGCAGCTACTTGCTCCTACTGGAGAGTGGGGAAAAATACTAGAGCCGTCACTCACTCAACTTCTTTTCCTGTGTGATCCAATCTATTTTTTTCACACTTTACTTTACTCTCCAGTCCTGAGAAGTAATCATAGAACAAGTCAGACTTTGAGTTATATACATACCTATCATACATAGAAAAAAGGGCAAATTTCACATCCCTTTTCTTTCACATTTACGCAAGATGACATAGAGAACCTCCTAACTATGTACTCTAGTGTCACTAGAACATAGTGTTTCATCTTACCTCCTGGAGTTCTTCTGAAGGACACACATTGACAAAAATTATATTGCATTTTCATCCATCCGCCTTTTCGGACTCTCTTTGTCGACTTTGTAAAAAGTTTCATCCTCTATTCCAACCATTTGTTGAAGTCTACGTTGAGAATGTGTGGGAGTATATGTAATTCATTTTGAGATCGGTCAAGGAAGTTTGCCCAGTGGGACGCATACAAAAATAGAAAAGTACAGAGACTATAAGCAATTCTATTTTCTGCAAACATGAAATAATGTAATACAGTTTATAAGTTGACAGGTGTGCCAACTATTTCCAATTTTACAAACTTTTCAAATCAAGTTCGGCAAAAACTTTGAGCTGTTGATGAACTTGTTCCTAAGTTGCATAGGTAACTGGGTTTACTTTATTCACATTTCACTAAGTTTGTTTTAACAATTTTAAAATATAACAAATAATTTATAACAAAT
>JAQFZH010001541.1:0-20629 GCA_034695485.1 Entomobrya nivalis
GCATGCACAAATATAAAAATGAAAGTGTGTACATGTAAATAATTATTTTTAATAGAGTGATGATCCGATGAGTGACGTCTCTTCCCAAAAATCAGTTGGGGACGATTCCAATCAGATATTTACTGGCAGTGAAGCCAATGACGAGAAGAAGGGTGAAGACAGCTGGACTGATGTCAGTTTAAATGACGATAGTGATACAATCACTAAAGCAGCTAAGGTTGATGAAAAAGGTAATGGATAGTTTAGTTGCACCTGTCTTCGTTACGGGTTACTTTGTTTTTAGTTAACTGGCAATAAAATTATTTGTTTCAATACAGACGGGCTAGACAGGGGAGAAAAACCTCAAGGCCAAATCAGCGTTGTGAGTGGTAGTCCGATGCATAACAGCGCATCTGCTGGAGCACCAACCGTTATGCCTCGCACAGACGAACTTCATATTAAACCGCTAATGTCAACAGAAGCATTTCCAATTCCTACACCAGCCCGTGAATCCAATCTTACTCAAAAGCTGGAAGCTGCTCTTGGATCGGTGTGCCCACTTTTGAGAGAAATAATGGTGGATTTTGCACCCTTCCTTTCCAAAACTTTGCTAGGTTCTCATGGTCAGGAGCTCTTGTCAGAGGGCAAGGGTTTGACCACTTTTAAGCATAGTACATCAGTTGTAGAGTTGGTAATGCTGCTGTGTTCCCAAGAATGGCAAAATTCACTTCAAAAGCATGCAGGATTGGCTTTCATTGAACTGATCAATGAAGGACGACTTTTGTCCCATGCCATGAAAGACCACATTGTTCGCGTTGCAAATGAGGCTGAATTCATTTTAAATCGAATGAGAGCAGATGATGTTTTGAAACATGCTGAGTTTGAGGTAAGAAGATTTGTCTACACTAAATTGCTTTCCATTAACTTCTCTTGTTAAACTCACTAAAATAATTCGTCTGCGTTCTTGAATGTAGCAAACACTGTGTGCTCAAACCTTGATGGAACGGAAAGAAGAGGAAAAGATGTGTGATCATTTAATTACTGCGGCACGACGAAGAGATAATGTCATAGCAGCTAAAATTCTTGAAAAAACCATAAACATCATTTCTAATAAACATGGAGCTTGGGGCCATGACCAGAACAAGTAAGATGAGTTTGCATGCTTATGCTTTACTCCCATTGCATTGCACTTATGAACGCTGCTAGTAAGATGAACAAAGACGTGAAACAACACACATTTTTACTACTTTTACCCTCTAGGGATGTTGTCGAGTTTTGGAAGCTTGATGCTTGGGAAGATGATGCTAGACGGCGCAAGCGGTTTGTTCATAATCCTTACGGCTCAAGTCATCCAGAAGCAACTCTGAAAGCTGCTCTGGAGCATGGTTTACCAGAAGATGCTATACTACAGGTAAACCTAATATGTAAAATCTTGGCATGCAGAAGACGGAAGAAACCCTCTCTGAGGCTTTCATTCTTACTTATCGATTTGTGCTTTGTAAAAATATCTGTATCAGGCCAAAGAAGAGTTTCATACACATCTCGCAGCTAGTCGATCCCAACAACCAGTTCAATCAAATGATCTCATGGATGACAATGAGTTGATGAGCGATGATCGCGAACTTGATTTGGATTTAGTAGGTATGCGTCTTATAGTAATTATACTGGAAAGTTTTAATAATGCCATGAGAATGAGTTACCAGCTAATTTGAAATCATGGCTTTGAAACTATTTGACTTAACTTTAATTTTGCGTAGGTCCAGTAAACATTAGTACCAAAGCCAAATTGATTTCTCCGGGTGTCGTTGCACCCGGAATCGTTTCCATTACCTCAAACGAACTTTACTTTGAAGTCGACGAGGATGATGCCGAGTTTTCCAAAGTCGATCCAGAGGTAAGTGTATTATTTTTGTTTGTTTGGCTAAGCTTTGCTCTGCATCATTTTACGCCGATTGCATGCTTTTTTCAAATTTGCTAGTATTCAAGTCGCGTAGCCGATGAATAACAAAAATTATCGCTTAAAATTCATATATATATATGACATTATGTCTGGGAATCGGTGGATGAATGAATTTTTAATCATCAGCGTTTTCATAAAGTACTTATCATTCAATCTAAAGATTCCAAACTTGACTACGCCTTGTATTTGTATTTGCCTTGTACTAAAAGTTAAATTCATTCATTCATATTCATTGATGAAAGCAAAGTTAACAATCAATCGGAACAAAGTCTTCCAAGCGTAACAATGAGTTCAAATCATTCCACTCTATCAGCAGTTTGATGACTTTGCATAAATCGACGGATTGATTACACATTTACACTCTCATCAAGCAAGGCGATTATCACATTCCTTTCTCTTGTATACTCACATTCTCTCATGCTTTACATCATATACTTATGCTGATGATCGTGTCGACCTGTGCAGTAATTAAAAAATGAGCATCGCTCATTCATTTTTTTAAAGCGTCTACTCATATTGTTTTATAATTTATTATTATGTTTGCATGTTCTCAACTTCTATTCATCGTTTCATGGCTTTTTAAAAATACATTTCTTCTTGTTCATCATAACGAAAATATTTTTCTGTCTAAGCAGAAACGTCAGCAACACAAAACTGTGCCTGACCATTGTTGTTATTTATCTGCTTGGAGGTGGGCCTCACGTCAAATAGAACTGGCATATTTGATGGATGGCCGCAAATTACCAAAGAGACGGTAAACGCATCACACGTATGCAGAGTACAAGTACGGCACAAATTGTTGCTTTGCTTAAAACCTTAAGCTGAAAAAGTCTCATTTTGCCTTGCCTTATTTTCTTGACTGCCTCTCTCACTTTTTCTACTTTAAAACGTTAAGCATAATAAGAGGTTTAAGGAAAAAGTGTGCTTACTTTTAAACTTGGTTGGTTCCACTTTTAATGTTAACACTGATCTTTATCCGCTCGTGTACCTTATTCCTCGGTGAGGTTCATATGTGTAACCCTTTTTCGGGAGGAAGATTCATTTTAGAAAATGAAAGAATTTTACATTTAATGTAGTAACATATTATCATCCTCATTATTATACACATATAAGATAATGCACCGGTAGACAAAAATCTCTTATCTTCTTAGAATTACAAAGTGCGGTCTGTGCATTTCATTGTCTTTCCTTGTAATCAGCAGTGAATGCATTTCACATTCCTGAGAAATTACATAAAATGATATAACTTCAAAATAGAAGTCGCGGTGACCACTGCCATTTGATATGATATGATACACCGGACCGGACTAGACATAGGAAATGTGCAATGACAACAAATACATCCAAAGATATTATAGAAGAATACGAGGAGCCATTTTGACAAGAGTGTACAGTAAAAGTTTTTGGGCAGTTCTGTAATTTGACTCGCGATGTGTAAACAAATTGAACTGCATTATAGGTTGTTAAAATGATACTCTCTTGATGGAGACTCGATGACGACGTCACTCTGTGTTTGTCTGACGACTTGTTAGTATGGGGTCCGTCCGTCCGTCCGTTCTAAACCTTCATTTCAGTTTCAACTCAGTCGTAAAAATTCTGACTCTTCTCCAATAATCATTGTAATAAGAAGCCTAGCTGACATCTCGATATTATTAGACAAGATTGTTGGGAAAAGATATGTCCACCTTGCTACGTTGCACATTGATCTGCTTCTGCTACACTCTACTTTTATTCACTCATATCATCGACAGGTCGTCAACTGTGTTTGTTCTGTGTGTAGTTATGCACATCAGTTAAATAATTTCCAGATCTATAATTCTTAACTCGAATCTGAAGAAAAAACTCGTATCCGAGTAGACATGAGCTCGTTGTCGCACAACTCATCGCTAGAATTTTTCTTCATTCACTTTTCACTTGACTTGTTAGCTTGCAAGTGGAGCGCAGTTGGGTATTTTTCCCTTACAACAGAAATGAGTTATCTCATCAGTGTCCTGCTGAATATTGACATTCTGTCAAAAAAAACCCAAAGCGCCTGGTTTATCTGACGGAATATAATATTGGCCACTTTTTAGCTAGCAAAACATACAAAGATTAAAAATTATGAGGCATTCCTGTTGTGATCCCATAAACATTATTACCAACAATCACTAGGTGTATTTTTTTGGAAAAACAAACAGTTATAAGCTGCGTTTCCTTTCTTGCAGAGAAATTATGAATATAGAACAAAGTAAGCAATTTAGTAAATGGGGAAGTAAAAAAGTTGTTGCAAATTAGTTTAGGGCAATGGAAAATTCACACTTTGTATTTAATTTTAGTCCACTTGGATATTTTACGCAGCACATTTACAGAACGATACAAATATTTGTATTCCAAGCTAATTAAATATAATTTAATTATAAATTGCCTTCCCAAAAAAAATTCTTCTTCGCTCATTCATTTCACCCTAAATGCATTAATGCAAAAAAGGCTCCATAACATGTATGTATACGCATGGATAAATATTAAATGTAAGTACATACATTTCTAGAAAAAAACAACACAAGTGTCATATAAACTAGCACAACAAAAAATTTGCTTCTCCGTCGGATTAATTGTTAGCTGAATGAGCAGGTTGTTCTTGCTGTGAGTTCTGCTAATTGCACGACGATGCGTAAAAAATCCAAGACAGGCTTGTCGACAGTTGATTTTTCACTCGGCTCTAGAAAACAAGGGAATTGTAAAGCAAGTTTGTTCGCTGATGATGATGCGATCTGATGAACTAATATGAAAGCCACAAGTTCCAAAACTCCTTAGGTTACTACCTACTTACATATTATATCTCTGTGCCAGCAACAACTGACGAAAAATTGTATACATGCTGACGAATAAGTACAACTTGTTTGTTTGGGAGAATCATTATTGCAGGCATTATTAGCAATTCTAGTGGCAGTTTTCTTCGTCTTCTTTCTCAACTCAAGTATATCTGATCCATATTTACATTAATCACGTATAAATTACCACGGTTTCTCCTCACATCTTACAAAACCAGAAGACCAATTAATCTTGCAAATCATAAATTAAGATTTCTAATCTCCAATTCTATCTTCATTATTATTATTTGTTTTCTCAGCTTGCCAACCAGATTGGGCTTTTTGTCTGTTGCAAGATTTCAACCAAAACTCCGCTCATTTATTCCTTCTCTTAGCTAATAATCATTTCTTCTGAAAACTCATGTCAGCTTTTTATGTTAAATATTTTTCCCTTCATAGTCATGGCATATTTCCACCTAGCAAATCACCTGCTGCAGATAAATAATTTGCTTGGCAAGATTTGAAACAAATAGATTGAAATGGACATCATGACTTGGTCAGCTAACCAAATAACATTTGTTGCGTCTCTCGCAAATTGTTTTTTTACCACGTAAAATATGCAAACACAATATAATGAGTTTGCTAGAGAAAAATCTTCTTTTTTTTGTTTAAATAGGTACAATATAATCGCTAGCATGACATATTAAAATTGAAAACAGGACTAAACCTAAAGATATTCATTTCAACGGAGTATTTTTGCTTAAATATACATGTAAATATGTATGTACAGTGTACAATAATACTTTTTTGGTTCTTCTAATCTAATGGTCATAGTAGTGTTTCAAAAGGCCCAAAAAATTACAATACGCAATGCAATGTTAGCCAATGTGATCTACGTGAACGATCGACCACCCGAGATGATTAAGAATGTGGCGTTACGGGTTGATCTCATTTATCTTTTCCTAGGACTGCTGACTGCTTTCTACTGCGAGAGATCCTGACTCCTGGCTCGCCTCCTCTTGCTTTGCTTTTGCCTCCAACCAACATTATTTCTTTTTATAAACTCTTTTTTTTCAGTTTACCTGTTTCACTCCTAGAATTTTTCTTCGTCTTCTGATAGCCGTACCTACATATTTCGTTCTTTGTGAATTCGTCAAGCATACATAAAATTGTGTGATATGTTATGCATGGGGCCATGTTATGATTGTTTAAGTGGCCTGTGCCTTGTACTTTTTCAGGAGACCGTGGGACGTCCACCAATAAATTCAGTTCCACTTCCACCTTTCTTTTTATTCAGTCTCTGGGTAGGTGCGTGTGTCTGTATTGTTATCGGTGTGTGTGTCTCTCCATCAAAATTCTATTGTGTTTATTGATTGTTTACTTAAAGCATTGTTGTGGAGCTGTCTGTTTGTTACAAATACAAAAATACATTATCCGGTCTTCGTCATCCTTAAAAAAGCAGAACATAATTATGACAAAATTGAATTGTGATTTGATCTGGTATCGAACAAAACTGCAGCGATTCCATTTCTCATGATTGCGTATGCATTTTCAGCGAAGTGCTGCTGTGTGTAAAGATCATACTGCAATGCACAGAGGGAAGACTGGATTTACATGCATTTGTAGCCGAAATCGAAATCAATGAAGCCTAGTCATTGCTCTTATTTTATTTACCAGTCCCCAGTCCATATTTTTTGACTTCCAACTGTGTCGAAATTGATCACAACTCTGCACAAAACAAGAAAAGATAAATTGCTTAGGAATAGTGAATGTTTGAAAACTTTAAATCACATGTGTAATGTGTATTATGACATGTAAAAAAGGCACGGTGATAATTTTTAGGACCGATGGCTTACAATCTTTTCTAGGCTTTCTCTTTGCAGTATTACATTGTATATATTGTAAATAGAAAGCGTGCATGACTATGTTGTCACGTAAAGACAATAGTTTGGTCCTGTCATTTTCGTACACCAAAAATCGTCACAATAAAATATCGTGAATGTACACAAATATATTTCATTTCTTCATATTACAAACAATAGTTACCTTTTATATCTTTTTATTTGCTAAAGCAGTGTGATTTTTTATGCATGCTTGCATGTTTGATTGGATGCCTGTTGTTGCGCTTCCCTTCTACATGTTGTTTTGATGATATAACATTACGTGAAGAAGAAAAGATCCTTTTTCGTTTTTGTTTTCTTGGTACAATCTCATAATGTGCCCAGTTGGACGTATGTAGCAATCTATCTTTGCCTCATCAACCATGGTCATTACTTAATCATGCATGTGTCAGATGAATACAGCTACTCAACCATGTGTGGGTGGTCGCTCCATCATCAGCCAAAGCATAGCAAACCAAGCAACACTAGAAAAAGGGTTATGATGCTACTCAACTTTTCTTGTATTTTTTTCTTCTTTCTCGTCTTCTTTCCGATATGCCATAAAGATATTATTTGTGCATTGCATAAGTCTGATGAACCTGAAAATCGTTTAGTGTTGCGGACTCAAGTTATATAATACCTATTTCCTAAACTGACAATGAATTGACGATGCTCACCACCGTGGCCCGCATGCATATTGCATACACGCAATATTATTAAGTAGCGAAAGCTTGTCGTTCACGTTCGTCTGTCTGACTGTCTGCATGAAAATTCGTGTACAAAGTTTGACCCAAAAGTATCTAGCATTGTGTCCCGTTTCACCACTAAGTTTGACCCAGATCGGTCAACCAAGTGAAAAGTTACGGTCAAAGCAGAGCATCAGTAAATATACACGCTATATAAATGGGGAACAGTCGCAGTGTTAAATGCTATTGTTTCAGTTACCAAGGTTGTGCAGTTTGCACAACTCATCGAACTTGTGTCAATAAGGTTTTATTTTAGTCTACCTTGCCATTTGTATTTTGAAATTACACGATTGGTTATGATTTCTTTCACTTTCGCTACTTGCATACTGGCGTGCTTGCAGGAATTATTTTTATACTACGTTGAGTGAGCCGAGTAAGTTAAATAACCTGTCCTGTCTTCTAGCTTTTATTATTTCACTTTTCACTCATCGTATTATTATCCCAACTTAACTACCTGTTCACCATTATCATCATCAAGTGCACCTTTGATTTTTTGTGTAAACAAAACGGTCGCACACATACACAAAAAAAACACACAATCTTTTTAATTTGCTGCTCATCAATCATGTGAATGATTCAGATATAAATGGGAAACGACTTATGATTCACTTTTTCAGTGAGAACTTGTAAATTACTATTATTAACCACAGCACTTTGTTTAAATAAACAAACCACAGTCAAATGATTTGCTTTCTTCTCATCCTCAATCATAATAATCATGATGAATATCATGGCAATAAAATAAACCAAAATATACATTAAAAAGTTCATAAATTTGATTGTAAGTAAATCCGTCCAGCATTTCTGTCACTCTTTTATGGCAACATATTCGTCCATTTTTTATATTTATGAATTTCTTATTTAAAACGTTTCCTCGGTATTAAATACCCTGCACCCAAAAGGATTAGTGAAACTACATTCTCCTCCAGCAGACATTAAGGAGTATCAAACAAGGAATTAAAGTGATTTAAAGCAGTGTCGTGTGTGCTTGGTATTTAGTGAGGCGGATCGTGTTCCACGTTCCACACAGTCAAGTCCGGTTTTTTTGGCCAAGTCTCTCTCAAAGTCTGTTTACCTTTTAATTCTTTTTGGTTGTCCTTTTCATTTCATAAGTGAGCAAACATGATGATGTTGATGGGAAGGTGCTCGTCGTTGATGTAAAAAACAAACAGGTACATAATATTATTATCATGCTCTTGCTCACTCTCTGCCTTGTATTAAAGAATAAAGTTTTCTTGCGTTATTGTTATTTATGCTGAAAAGATGAATGTGTGCTCGTGTCTTGTGTGATGAACATTTATTGGGGTTGATACGATACGCTACGCACACGGAACATAATACTGTAACTCTTTTGCTTTATATTTAAGTGGTTGTAGTAGCAACTCAAGCTGAAAATGTGAGGAAACATTATGTATCTGCATGTCGTGTATTTCTCATACAATAAATATTATCTTGAATTGTATGCTTTCCAAAAGTAAATATATGTATAGTTTATACACTTTTTTGGCTAAATCCGAACATATATAGGATTAAGTATGGGTCGTAGTCGTCGTGCTATCATATTTAAATCAAACAACGTGAGCTTCACAGATTCTCAACAGAAAATTCTGTTTTCTCCTCTGCCTGACTGCCCAATGAATAATCATCTTGATAGCCATGCCAATATTTTACAAGAATGACAGGTAATGACGCCACAGCTCTCGTAACCCTTTCTTCTGTGTGTGTAACTTGCTGGTAGAGAGAGAGGGAAGAAAGGCACATACATACATAATACATAGCATACGGTTTCACTACTGATCAACAAGATATATACTCACTTTTTCCAAGGTGGTCAGTCATCGTCGAAGAATCGTCGTCGTGGTCTTTCTAACTTTTTTCACATTTTCAACGTTCACGAATTTTTTATCTACAAAAATCCACGCTCTTCTTCTGACTCACTTGTGGATTTAGGTATTCTTTCCGTTTATTTGTTTTGAGCGTCCATTCAAGTCAAGCAAATGCTGATTGTTAAAGTTGGTTTTTTGTATTGTCGGCAAAAGTCTCAATGAGAGCGAGAAAAAACATGATAATCTTAAAAAGCTCTACCAAATATGCATATTTCATTATGCATTAAAAGACGTACAGAAGACAAGAGCGGATTTTGATAATGCGTTGCGCTGCTCTCTGTGTGCTCTTTGCCCAATGCCCTGTTCTACTCGTTTTCACTTGTCACAAAAATGTAAGTAGCTTTGGGCTGCTATCCATCGTATTAATCAATAAGACAAATGGACGGCTGGAAAGAAAAGGAAGATCTTTTTGAGCTTTTGAGAGTTTGAAAGAAGAAGAGGTGGAATTTAAAGCATCTGTCAGGTTCTCAGTGTTAAGGAAGCACCCTCGGCGTGCATTTATTAGAACCACACGCAACAACAACTCTCATATTAAAAAAACCATGTTTGCATTAAAAGCATCCATTTAAAAAATATTATTATTATTGTACTCTTTAAAGGAATTTATAAGAAACAGTTAAAAAAGCAGAAAACACGGATATTTTTAAGAGCTCATAAATTATTTATTTACCTCTGTCTGTACAAACTTTTTCATTTATATTAATGTCAAAAATATATTTTTTGCAACATTCGAGTACGTTTTATGGACATTCCGCTGGGGCATGTATGTATGTATAGTAATCAAAGTGCATTGCGATTTAAAAGACTGCTTTTACCTTCATTTTAATTTATCATATTATCCGTTGTTTTACTTCAAGTGTAACGAAGGTATAAGATCATAAACCATTTCAGCTTGATATGGTTAAAAAGGGTTTAAGAGTGATGTTGATGAGCCTGTTCCTTTAGCATTAATTTTTAATATCTGTTATGAAAATTATAGGCCGGTTCGATTCAAACGATACAAGAGTGACCAAAGTAAAATCTTTAAACCGGTTGCACCGAAGTGCAACTTCTTCAATATCTATTTTATGTCGAATGTATGTTTTTTTATTCCAGAATTTCGGAGATTTAAATTTTGAAAAATGTTTTACTTAGCAAGCTTATGTAAAGTTCCAAGATTTAAAATCTAACAAGCCTGCTTCAAAGTTAACTTGACTACCTGATATCGAAAAATATGACGGATTTACATCATGTTTGGTGTTACGCAAGTTAATATATAAATCTTCTCTTGATGCGCCCATTCAAAACCTGCACAGTTTATTATAATTATGTATAAAGTATGAATGGCTTAGGTGCATTGTTGAGTGTCAAAACAAATTTCCTGATGGTAAACTAGGGGGCGGAACATTGATTCTTGGTGGTCAGCACACCTTTGGTGAACTTTGTATGTAGTTTTATTTCTGATGGGGTGATATATGACTCTGTGAATGACTAGTTGTGTGGTTAGTGGTTATAGTTCGCTCTCACACCCAAGAGAAAATTGTAAATTGTGGAATAGTGCTGTTGGGTAAAATCTTGATCTTGTGGAATGAAGAAAACAGTTGATGGTTGATGATGATGAAGGAAGGTATCATAACGGAAAACTAAACTATGTAAAATGCTCGCTAATAAAAATTCTTAAGTAATGCACAAGCCATTATTAAATGCTATTAAGTATTTTATTCATTGATTTTGAAAGTTTAATGTGAAACCAGATTTTTCTACTTAAAAACAATGAATCTTCACTCTTCATAATTCAAAGTTTTACATTGATTGATGGATAAAAAAAACTTACAAAAAATCTTCAAGTCAGAAATGATAAATACAGATCACTTTTCATTTCTTCATAAACCATTAAAACATTTTAAAAATAACGAACCTCTGTCAACAACAGTTTGTTTAAAGATTTTGTTCACTTTACAAAACTCTGCTTAACGTATTATTTGCTAGCTCATCTCTTGCGTGATCTTCCTAATCCAATTTTTCTTTTGAAAAGATAAATTATTTTTTTCAAGAAAAAAGGCTCAAGTTTCTCAGTCACTAAAAATATTACAACTTTGTGGGAAAAAGGGATCTGTACAGGTATGCTTCTAAAAAAGTAATGTCTTGATACATTGTTTATTTCAACGTAAATATATAGGTACCTTATGAATCCACAAATTTGTTAGTGCTTTACATGCATACTTTAAAAGCGAAGGAGGCATTGTTAGAAAAGATTAAGTTCTGATGGAGTGTAAGGGTCATACCGGAAGGATTAAGTGAGTGGTTTGGTTTTTACTTTTTCCATAAAAAACCATCTGCTGTTTTTATGGATATTCCAAACGATAGGTACTCCACAAACAAACATAATTTGAAATATACAAACTGACAGCATGAAACAAATTAGTTTTTTAATAGTTGTAACATGCTTTGCATTGTACAATATTTCAAAGTACCAAAATATACATTGTCACATTGCAATCAATATATTTATTTTATTACGTAGTCGTATCGTGCAATTAGTGAGCTAACCTTGATAATAAGTTTAAAAGCATGCGTCCCGTCGCCATTTTAAACTTTACAGGAATGCTCGTTATTGTCTCAATTGTCTGTTACACGATGGTAATAATTTGTAGATTTACACAAACAACTTGTTGTATTTTGGCGTTAAAAAATGAATAATGAGAGTTTTATGTGATCGTATTTATGTAGAGGGAGGACATTTTTCACGGTGTTCTGCTATTATGATTATTATTGTGGAAGCACTTAAGAAGCAAGTACAAAAGCTTGTTGTTGAATGCACGTATTATGTAACAGTTGAAGGAGTTAGTTGATTTGTGTGTGTGGCTGTTGATGCCGTGCATGTAAAATGTAATATGAATGCACGCATACATGGTGGCTCACTCGTCATCAAGCTTGTTGACAAGGATAATGTATAATTCCCCATTACCACTAATCCGCAACAAAGGCTTGAGGCCCTCCTTTCATTTCATTCATGACATGGTTAATGAGCCGATTTGGCATGCCACTACCACCATCCGCCTTTCCTCGCTCATGTCATGTCCGAAGACACAATGTACATACATAATACACACATCGTTTTGAAACATAAAAATACTGCTGTATGAAAGTGCGTGTGCGTACAACAAAACATAATAATAAACTACAAACTAACGAAAGTTGTATTTATTTGCTTATAATGTGCATACAATATAAGATCATTCATAATAAACGAGAAAAGTGAATAGGCTGTCGACCAATGTATTTAATCATTCTTTTGACGAGCCATATTAACTACTTGTGTACATACTAATTGTTGATAAAGAGCTGGGACCATTGTTGTATTTTGAAACAAATGAAATTTTAATTGTTTTTGTGGTCAAGGGGAAAAAACAAGTGAATGCGGTAGCAGAATCTTGATGATCATTTTTAAATGAATTAAACCTCTCTCTAGTTTACAATTTCTCATCACCACACAATCTGTTGTGATCGTAGAGTGATGGTAATGACTAAAAAGCCAAAGAGTTTAATCGTGATGAGAATGAAACCACTTTCGACAAAAAGTAAAAAAAAAAGGTTCCTAAATTGAAATGGGTCTCTCCAGTCAGTTAGACACCGGCATTATCATAAATGAGTAAAATTTGATAGGTGAGAGGGTGGGTGTATGTGTGCATATCTTTTTACATCACAAACAACAACTAACTGTTTTCACTATGTTCTTGTCATGCTATGGTGAGCTGTGTTTGTGGTTGTTTTATTGCGTGGAAGGAAAGCGTTAACTGTCAACAAGCACATTTACTGTGACAGAAAAGGAAATGCAGACAGTAGTGGCTGTGCATCATTGTCAGTGATAAGGGGCACTCTATCCTGTCCGGTAATTATAATCACCCAAAAAGTCTTGTGTTTTACGAGCTTTTTCACTGTCTTGACCGCTAAAAGAAAAATGGGTTACATGATTTGATTGCATTTATGGTAGCCATGGCGCATGTTTTTTGTAAATATTCTGCACGTACAAAAATAAATGAACTTTATGTTCCTCTGCAGTTTATTGATATAACTACATTTAAATGGTGAATTGTACATGTGACTATGTGACACACCTTTTCAATGAAATTCGGATCGTCGTCGTCGTCATCATCAGATTTAAAATGCCATTCCATTTAAGGTCTCATGATGATTCTGGTATTTGTATGGTAACCTGTAGACGTGACATGACGACATGATTATTTTATTGGCTATACGTTGTCATTGTCATCATGCACTTTGGTCTTGGATTGAGAACTAGCATTGTCTTGGGCATTACTTGAAAGTTTCTTGTGTGGAGCCCCTTAATGACTTGCTGTATAGCTACATTATGTATTTTACGGTAAAGATTCTTAGAGAGCTGTCAAGATGAATTACTAAAAGGGATTATGATTACATGAGGAAATGATAGCATGCATTGTGCAACAGAGTCGCACTCACCACCACCACCGTAATATCATCATCAACGGAGCCTCGTACCGGTGCGGTGGTTAGATACGGTTTACTCACCTGAAAAAGAGCAGCTTTGTTTTTGTCCCTTATTCTTGGATGCATCAATAAGGCAAAAAATCTTTAAAATATATTTTTATGCCTGTGTTTCTGGTTATTACTAAATGCTTATATTTTGAAGGCGAGCATATAGTGGGCCTGCCGCCGGTGTCTGACCTCGCACAGCAGGGGACTTGGCCTGTTTGTTTTACTTCATCTCATGAGTGAAGATGATTATTATGATACGCTCAAAGTATTCAATTTCTGTATATGCATTGTATCTTGTGTCTTAACAACATTACTACTATGATACACTGTCATTATATTATCTAAAACTGCTTTTCAGTGTTGCATAAAAAGATGACCCTTTTACGTTCAATTGCATCCCTACTTTTTTTACGAAATCGTGGAGTTCAATTTTTCTTACATCTTCTCTGATTATTGTTCAATCTGTCGGTTTTAATTTTGTTTCGAACCACATAATTATATTTTGCCTTTCTAAATTGCATTAGTAGAAAATATGCTTGTATGAATGCATTGCATATGAATGGATGACTTTGCATTGCTGAGATTTTTTAATATTGTGCATTGTTTGTCATTATTGAACATTTTTGTAACAATAATTGTTTAATTGATTCACGAACTGGAAAAAGGTAGGGTCAATTTTTATTTTTTGCGCGTGTTTTTCTTCCTTTCGGCGTCATGGCGAACTTGTTCCAATCATTGCATTGACACACCCTCCACTCCACGGAACGTCTACTGACCGACGTTCCTAGGTTTTCAGTAAGATTACTTTGTATTTGATAATTTACTATATCCTGCTGTGGATTTCCTCTGAGGTAATGAGTATCCCCCATTGTGGACCACTAAGCTGGAGTCATTTCGAATAAAAAAGTGTGTCTGGACTGGAACCTTTGAAAGAGATGAAAATGCCACCTTTATCAATTCTTCTATGATTGTTATTGTAATTTGTTTTTGTTTTAATATTTTTTTATAAATCAAAATATCAAAAAAGCAGCAAGAGAACTTAATCTTGAGTTCAGTGATTGTCTCTACTTGTATTACAAAAGTTTTACATTTGTGTTCAATAGCATCGTCATTTTAATTGTAGGCAAAAATTGGTTTTTGCTTTCGCTATCATAGCGATAAGATAACTGCAAAGTCTATTGACACGATCCACTCAGAAATTCAAATAATCACTTGACTAAACAAGCAATGTGTTGTGTGCGTGCGACAGATTTAAAAAGAAGATTAATGCCTTAGTAAGAATCAACGTGATTTTCGTTCGATTGAAGAGTATAAATGGATGGATGAATCTCTCAAAAAGGCAAGCTATGTAGTTTTCAATGCTTGTAGCCGGAATATATACATAAACGATGGACAGTGGTGGTGGTTGGTGGGATTGGCCTGGGAGAGTGAAGATAGCAAGAGAGTGCGTGAGGTTGAAATGGATATATCGGTTTAGTTCACGAAAAGATCCTGCTTGCAGACCCCATGTCGTGTCATGGTCTCCTCGGCGCCACAAGATCCATATGAGTTACCATTTACTAAATAAACCCACTGTTAAAAAACAAAAACTATACTACAAATGATAATCAAACAAAAATAAATGTTTGGATGTAAAAAATTTGCTTTTCATTCATATTATCATGCAGACATGTCTAATGCGCTTGCAAATTGTAAATAAATATAATTTCAGACATTTTAGAATCACATTGCTAGAGCTGTGCTAGAATGAAATACATTTTACTTTCCACACGAATGAAAGAAACACTTTCCACGCGAGAAATCAACAGTGGCTGTCCACATTTCCTCTCCTTCATCTCATGACTTTAAGACCTGTGTTTTGCCACGTAAAACGTTTATTTTACGCTGTAATATTTGTGTGTTGTGCTAATGAGCCTCCTTTTACCCTTTTGAATGTGTTGACATGTGTATAAAACATGATATGTGAGTAATTGATCATAAACAAATACTTAGGATTGTAATGCGTTCACAAGGGCACGTTTGTATTTATTTTCCAAAAAAAAAAACGAAGTACAAAATGGCTTTTCAATTTTCTCGTGTTGACTTGACTTGCGTGGTGGCTCGTTGATATGACATTTCATTTCCTCGGGAAAACAATAATAATAGACCATTTAATACAAGCAATTTGTCTGGAAATTCAGTTCCAGACGAATCAACAGTTCTGGTTATAATAGGCTTCACCCGTTTTGAATGACATGAATTGCGTGTCTATGTTTTATGTTTTTGGAGCGGAATGGATTTTAATGAGAAAATAAATATCTGCGTAAAATCAACGTTTATCTTTCGCATAAAATTCTTAATTAAATTTTAACAGTTTGGTTGGTTCAAAATTCTCTACTAACAAATTGGAGTTTACTTTTACCCCCATTCTAGCTTCTTGGTAAGCGTGCATGACGCTCTGAGTATATTTATTAACTTAATTGGATCGTATTTTTAAGAGGTCTTCAATAAATCAACTTAAAAATTGCAGTATTTAGGTGGTAGCTTGATGAGTTTGAGTTTAAAAGGTATAACTTTGGGAGGTCTTAGTAGATTGACATACTTTTTTCGAATCTCTGCTAAATAATATTTTACTACCTGGGTTGAATGCACACATAATTTGTGAGGTGGACTTGTGTTTTTTTTGGTACTGTTCAAAACTATTTGACTAGTTCACTCACTCAATATAATTCTGACAGAATTTATGAAGGAACTATTGGGAGGACAGGGGCTGAATTACTTCCTCTCTACTGTTACCATACTAAATATGTACGTATTTATGTACTCTCGACTTATTTTTGTGCTCATGTCCAAAAGTCAAGATTCTCTAAAAAAAGATTCCCTTTTAATACGATCTGGCTTTTTTAAAGGCTAACTTATCATCATCATGATCACCAATGATGTGATGCATTTAACCAGCAAACCTTGCACTTCATTTCAAATATCCCAAAAACCCTTTTTCTTTCTGTGTCTTTCTCCCTCTCACTCTTTCTGATTTTTTTTGTTGTGATGCTGATTACCTGTTAATCAGACCTTTTGGCTTACTTTACTCCCATCTCATTGTGTGCTGACAGGAGAACTCTGTTTATTCTGTCAAAGTCTCTTCTTCTTGAACAGAAGAAGAAAAGGGGGTAATACGCCATGCCTCCACCAACCACCACCACCATCAAATATTTTTCCTTAAGTCCTAAGCCAGTCCAGTCGACTTGGTTGAGTCCAGTCGTCAAGGGTAATTTTAGAAACTATTCTCTTTTTCTTCAAGTCAAGTACTTATGCTGTATACATTTATCTATTTAGCTCTCACAGTCCATTCTCCCTTTCTATGTTAATTAAAAGGAATAATTTGTATTATCTCTGTTTGTTTTCTTCATAACCTGACGAAAGGTATAATTCAATGGCTTTATTTACGAGTCTAAAACGGAACATAGTGGTCCAAGTTCAATTCACTGTAATGATCTTTTCACTAATTGTTAATGGTGGAAGCTAACAAGGCATTTTAGAAATGAAACATTTTTTTAACTTTTTCAAATTCTGCAATCTGTACATTCTCAAAATATTGATAACATGTAAAACCGCTTTTGTGGTAAAACTGGAAAATTATTTTGAAGTCCGACCTTCCTAATAGGACACTGTGTGCGTTTCCCTATGATTTGTCAAAAACTGTAAAGATCATTTTGCTGTCCTGATGAGTTGAAAGTTTGAATACCTTCTTGTCAAGAAATTAGACGTATGCACTTACAAGTACAACGTACAACAGGTACAAAATACATGGCAAGTATTTGTGTCTGTTTGAATTTGTATAGTATAGACATGATTCACTATTCACTATTGCCTGTATGTGTGTACTATGATTGTTATTATGTAATCATGTTTGTTTTGATGATGATTGGCACGTGGTAGTTATTCCTGTCATCATCATTGTGAGCCTCATCTTTCCTTTTATGCATATTATATGCGTATATTATTAATTTGGAGATAATCAAATACAAACCTATTCGCTCACTCACTCAATTCAGTCAGATTGAAAGAAAGAAGAAAAAAGTGAATAAAAAAACTGTTGAAAATCAGCTTGATATATTTTAAATAAAAATATGTGACGTAGATTATTAGGATCATCAACAAGTCGGAGTGACTTTAAGATTATATAGCAATGCTGTTGATGATGAGATATCAATGCCATGATTATGATTACATTGTCGTGATGGAAATAGTACCTTTCTCTCATGCTCATCTGTATGTGAGCTTGTTACGCATCTCCATCGTTTGCCTCTTTCATCTTTCTCGTCAATGATGATCATCATTCCGTTGGTTGTCGCTTTTGACTGATTATAACCCTCATTCTCGTCTCTCTGGTTATTTCATCTTTTTACATATCTCCCTTGTTTTTTTTTCTGGTGGGGTGCAAGTGTTTGTACGAAAACTCGGTTTTTTTTGGAATAATTAGCTTTACTGGTGCTATGGGGATGGTGAAAAAAATACAGAATTTTTATGCAAGTTGCGTGTGCATACCCGTCTGATTAATATTATATGAGACAACATGAAAAATGTGTTTTCCCAATAAATTTTATTTTTAGAGTTATGTTGTACGGATCTCATAAATAATTGGAATGGGTTATGTTACGTGTTTCGTAGGATTATTGCCTTTCGTACAATAATCACTATGACTGCAGCATGTACACTGTCTAGAGTCTAGATGCTAGTAAGCTGATTTAGATCAGTAAACCGAATTGTGTCCTTCTCTTATCGCTTCTCTTAATCGTCCCACATGATAATAAGAGACATTTGATGTGTGGTTTTGGTTATGACTCTAATGACTTTGCAGCGATGCAAGGTAATTTCCATACAGTATAAGAAACATTGTAAAAATATAAATGTTGTTAAATGTGAGCATATTTGAGGAGCCATATTAAAAAATACAATAATAAAATT
Source organism: Entomobrya nivalis (assembly GCA_034695485.1). Lineage (NCBI taxonomy): Eukaryota > Metazoa > Arthropoda > Collembola > Entomobryomorpha > Entomobryidae > Entomobrya > Entomobrya nivalis. The sequence goes on from JAQFZH010001541.1 coordinate 18,685, forward strand.
TTCGAAGCTATACGCATACAATGATATCCTCTTTGACATTTTTATTCATGCTTTGTTGTGTGGTAAAAAATCGAACCTGTTTTCTCTCCTAAGATGAGATGTGATGAGGATCAGATCACTTTTTTGTTGACTGAACAGACTGAATGTACACATATTCCTGTCGTTTTTTGACATCACGTACTATTTAGAAATGCTTTCGTCGTGAACAGGCGTCGTCAGGTATCGTCTTTATATTAGTATTTTCTACTTTTTTAAAGAGAGTATTTGTACTATAGTAGGAGAAGAACATGTCTTACCATCATGCATGATTGGAATAGGGAAAAACTGTACACTTGATTGCACTGTTATAATGCAGTACAATGAAAAGATTCAATGTGGTGAAAAACAAGTTTTTCTCTTGTTTCTAAGTTTTTCTTCTTCACTCCATTACATTTAAAAGGTAAAAAATCTCTTTTCGATGTTTATTCTCATTTATTTCTGATGTAATGCATACCTAGTACCATTGCTTTGGTAGAGGACAGTGTTAAACAAAAGGGTCTTCTTCATCTTCATTACAACGTTACTTTTTAAAACGCTGTTGTTTTGTTTTTTGTTTGCTGGTGGTGATATTGTCATCATAAAAAGACCTGAGCAGAGGAGTAGGCATAAGTAATGCATTTTATTAGAGACAGAGATCTCCTTTGGTTTCCAGCAAATAAATACAAATGTAGGAAAAGTATCCTTTTTCCCTGTCTTCGCTCCCTGCTTGGCTTTGCGTAATAGGTTAACTTCCCCCTGACTTGATGATTATCAATGATTCAAGAACAAGGAGCTGGTGTACCAGCAGCATGTTGTCATCTTTTAGGAACCCAAGTGACAATAACTTTTCCCCTTGTACGTACTTATTTTCTACGCTGGTCCTTCTACCTCTTCTACTTAAACTTCATATCCGTCATGTAAAGTCTTGGGAATTTTGTCACTGGCTCCATGAATTTGAGTGACATAATCTGTGACATGGATCCACTGCACTCCAGAGAAGGACCACGGATAAAAATAAGAATATAAGAGAGTTTTCTATGTTTTTAGTTTGACCTCACATTACGCTCAACGTTGAGACCTTTATGTACCTGGTCTGTGGGATATTTTTCTTGAAACAAAAAGAGTGAATTTTGTAAATATTTTTTGGTTTCGTTTGGAAGAGGTGTAAGGAAATGAAAATCATGTGGAGGAGAAAAAGTAGTTTAGCTGGTAAGAACTTTGTTTGCAGCATATGCAGGGCTTACACTACAGTAGTAACATATTTCAAAGTACTACATTTTGTAATGTAACTTAAATAATATGTGCGAGACTGGATGAATTTGGGGATTGTTAATGGGATTGGCGCCGATCAGAGGCCCGTAAAATTCGATAATTTTTTTTCTCTAGTGACTTGACTTGACCCAGCAAAAATGTTGCTTGAAGTTGTTTGCCTTTAAGTGGGTATATTATATGAACAGCATGGTTTTAATGAGCTGTAAGAAATTACCGATCATTGTACTTCCGTGTGAAAAAATATTATGCGTGTGTACAAAGTGCAAATAGCAGTTATAAATTTTATACATAGTTGGGGTAAAATGTGCACAGGTCGCTTCAATGATTTTCCCAAAAGATGAAAGAAGCCTTAAATTTTTAACATGTTTATACATTGTACATAATATTTGGCTGATTCATTAATGAAGCGTAAGATTTTTAAAATGATTAGTGAGCTCATGTCTCTCAGTTGGCCAAAGCTAGTGGAAAATTATTAATGAGCCGCTTAAATACCCATCTCTCTTTTTATTATTTCCTCTTTTTATTTAAATTTTGGTCGGTTTTTTCAAATGCATTGGCCCTTGGTGCTGGAAGAGTTATTTGTCTACACACATATTGCGACGACGATGCTGATGGCGTGTTGTAGCCTGCTTTTATTTCCTTTTCGTTGTTGTCC
>JAQFZH010001542.1:0-20623 GCA_034695485.1 Entomobrya nivalis
AGTGGAATGTTCTTGAACTGGGCAACTGTTTATGAAGCTTATGATAACATACGGGAATTATGTTACTACACTAACAAGGCGTTTGGAACCCTTTTTACAATGTATCTGGCAAGTTGCATTGTAGCTCAAGCTGCAGGACTGGATGCTGCTTTGGTTACATCTGATTACATGCAAAAAATCCAGTTGTCGCTTATAATTGGGCTATCGATCGTTACATTTTTGCTGGCGGCGGATGCATGCGATAAGGTAAATTACTAACAAATTTGTCAGTACTTTTTCATAATATTTAAAAATGAATATTATTATGAATTTAGGTAGGCACACTCAAACTTTGGTTGGCGAATGACACAAATCGTGAAAATATTCCGACGGATCAATTAAACGTTATTATGGCGGAATTGCACAATAGGGACATTGGAATTCGTGGCAGCAATATATTTACATTAACATATCCAGCTCTGTGGAACGTAAGTATATTTTGGTTTAGAAACAATTACAACACCACATTATGCAAATATGAACAAATCCTCATTTATTTTATATAGATTATGACCACCGTCATCACATATTTCATCATCTGCGTTCAAGCACGTCAACAAATAAAACCTCCTTAGCTTCGCCGTTCATTGAACCGTTGATTTGTAATTCGTTGGAGAATCAAATTATTTAGGCTGATAATTTACATTAGTTTAGTAATAAGTAATGTTACATGTCAAAACGTTATCATATGGTGGTAAATTGGAGCTTTGTGATGTTTGATAGAGTGGGGCTCGGCATTTCTGTTAGTAATATCAAATATTACTTAGATGTAGCATGTTCACATTTCATAACATAAATGTAAGAAAAGTTTAGGAATATTTTTTCAACTGTTCTTTATTTAAGTCGCAACATGATATGCTCACTATGCAGCACACAACTAGTACATAATATCGCAGGATATAAAATTATCGTGAAGATTGGCATTGTTTATCCTTTTTGTAATAAAATCAATGTTTGCTAAGCACCAAATCTATTGTAATTGTGACATGAGTCTAGTCAGTGCAGGAAATGAACGTTTTTTCTTTGTGTAAACGAGTGCTAATTTGGATAATAACAATGTAAAATGTAGGCGTTTTTAAATAACCGAATAAGGAATCCATTTTGAATTCAATTTGTTCAATAACACTTTCTTTGGAAGGTAAATTAATTCGTGTTAAAAACTTTTAGGAATATTAGTGTTAGCTATATCTATAATTATTATGTCTCTTTTTGTAGTCTATATACAAATATAGCCAAATATTGAAACTCAAACTTAAACAATTCAACGTTTCCCCAGGTTTATTTTTACATCATTATCCATTACGCAGCTTATAAGGGGTGTTCAAATATAATTCAATAATATAATATACTAATTTAAATCAATTTACCGTTTTGTCAATTAAAACTAATTTACCTTTTTCGATCGTGTGACATTTGTTCACGTGCCAGTGGTCATACGATCTTCTGACGTTAGTCAAACCAAATTCTGTATTTCCTCAAAACTATATATACCCAATTTACTATGTTACATTTACCTCTCAATTTGATGTCAACCTTCGGTGTAGCAAGGCCAGTAGTGATCTAGCTCCCGAACTTCGGTGAGTACCAGTAGTGGTACTCCCGCTGTACCCCTGTGAAAGGGCGACAGTCTAATGTGGTATAAGCTATTTACTTGCTTCAATAATAATTCGACTTTAAAACTCTAAACTTACAACTCTTGTCTTGCTTTATATTATTTCACGTCGTATTCATAGCTTACCTAAAGAACCGACACTCCGAGCTTCGTGCTTCTTTCTATCTTTTATACTATATACAAAAAAGGGTAGTGTGCATATTACGTAATTACGGTACGTTCCCTTTCAAATACACTACAACCTTATAAGCTTTAGAAGAAATTAATTCTACTACCCAATTAAATTGTTTTAAATTTAATGAACATCGTACTTGTAGATTACATCCCCAGTTTTTTGAAGTGTCATGATAGTTTCGTTTTCGTTACATTAAATCTTCCTTTTTGATTCCATTAAATGTTTCAATTTTGACATGATGAATTTTGAATGGTAGTTAGATTGTTGTAATTCAGGCCAACCAATTATTTTATTTAGTCTTTACACTTCATACTCGTCTCTAAGTTTAAATGATTCGTGTTTGCATGTAAACCTTTAGGCTTTATTTATCATTGAACGTAAATTATTTACTTAATGAGTATAACAAAACATCAATCCATTCTTGTTTCATTTCACTTCATGCAACAATAATTTTATTAGCATATGAAGTTAAACAATGATGAATTTTACATTCTTTGGCGCCATTACGTGTTCATTGAATTCGGTATAACTAATATAGTTACACTAGTAATTCTCAAGTCGACTTAAAAATATTCTTGACAAATAAACTTTTTATACACAATACCCTTTGTGTTGCTAATAATAAAATCAATTGTTTTTGTTAAGAAAAGCATGAGGTAACAATGCAATGCTTTTAAAACATAAAATGAACTACCATTTAAAACCAGTTGGAAGTTCCAGAATCATTTACACAATAATGTGAACGTGAACACTCATTATAAATATGTCTGCATTTACACATGTAATTTATGAAAAACAATTGTATAGCAATGTTACTGAAAATTACACTTTGTTAATGAAATGAGTTTGAAACTATCGTAATTCATAAGTGACATTCAGTAATGGGCAATAAAAGACCTCTAATTTATTTGCAATGTGTTAAGAAAGCAGTTATATCAAAATGTTTTGACACTTGGACGATTTATTGTTATTTGAACCAAGCACAGTAAATAATGAAGTTGCACGTGCAAATTTAATAATGATAATCATCTTAACTATAACTCAAATCTATTTTCAGAAAGTGGCGTCATGTAAAATTAACAATATACCTCAACAACTGGGTTAGGAGTAATTTCGTAGTATTAAATCAGTTGACATAAAATTTTAGCTCGATATGCACATGCATTTTTGTCCATTTTTATTTCATAAAACTTGTAAATGCATCATGTCAATTAGCAATCCCACAACGTTTGAAACGCAATACACAGAATATAAAAATTGTATGCCAAGGTCTAACTATCCAGATTCAAAAAGAGAACCAAAGCATTTAAGTAACATTTTGATTATATATTTTGATTGGCTATTTTTTTAGGAATCGCTCCGTTCCGCTTAAGACGAGAAAACGAAAATTTGTTTAAAATTTGCAGAAATTATCTACAAGTAGTGGTTGTAGTCGTGTTAACTATGCTCACAATTTTTTGTAATTTGTCTGGAATTCGAATGGGCTTTGGTTCAGATCAGTTCAAAGATTTTACAAATCCCAGAAACTATTTTTACTTTGCATTCTTCCTTATGGAATTTTGCTTTAATTTATGGTTCATTTTCCAGATTTGGTTTAACCAGAAAAAGTTTCGAAGCATTGTAAATAACTTGCCAAGTGACCATTTTCTACCAAAAGTTGGAATTCTTTGTTTTAAACGAAAATACGCAATACATGTTTTAAATTTATTGGTTTATGCAATCGTTCTGTACGAACCCATTTTAAAAATACTTCCTCCATCAATTCTGCTTTTGCAAGGGAACATGTGGAACTCAGAAACAATTTTGCATGCACGATTCACATTTTTTGTTTCAAATTTAACAAGTTTTCAGGACAAATTTGACAAGGACCAAATTTCGAATTTTGACTATTTTCTTGCTGGGCTCTATGTTTTAGGATTTTTTCAGTGGTAAATTTAAAAAAATTAACTTACTAAAGTTAAAATTATCTGCCACTGTGTACTTTTTAAACTTTTCTAAATGTACTTATTTTTGAAGCACGACAATAGGTATTTCTCAACATCTTCTGCTATTATATTCCGTGTCAACTGTATGTATAGCATCTTCATCATTCGCTTTTGAACTTCAAAGTGACTTATCCAAACACAAACTTGTTTCAAATACCGAGTCCAGAGAATTTCTTATGTCGTCCATGGTCCTGGGAAAATATGATGGAATTAGAGTTTTATGTAAATACACTAATGAAGCATGCGGATCACTGTTTGCCATATTTCTAGCAACTAGTCTAAGATCACAAGCTGCAGGCATGGACTCTGCATTTGTTATGCAAGATGTGCTAATGAAGATTAGATACATTTTTGTCATAAGTTTATCAGTATTTATACTTCTGTTGGCCGCAGATGTATGCAACCAGGTAAATTAATCGTGTTATTTAATAAATGTAATATATCAACATTTTAATTGTATTTGTTTCCTAATTAATTATTGCAATTTCAGCTAGCTAAACTTAAAATTTGGCTTGCCATTGACAACAATCGAAGAAATATATCTACTGATCGACTTGATCATGTCTTAAAAGAGTTGAATAATCACGATGTGGGAATTCGAAGTTGTGACAATTTTACTATTACGTATTCGCTGTTATGGAATGTAAGGTAATATTGCTCTAAACAATTATTTAACTGTACTAAGGAATTTGAATGAGTTTACGTTACGTTTCAGGTTTTGTCTACGTCAGTCACTTATTTTACCATCTGCATCCAGGCACGTCAATAGAGATTTCGTTTACCCGATATTTTTCCTGAATCAGTTGAATTCCATCTACTTTTAAAAATAAGATTTGATAATTTGCCAAAATATAAGTTGTTCTGTGGAATAAATGTAATCATATTTTGGCTGTAGTTGAATTACGTGTTATCCTATGGAAGCGTAAAAGCTTTTTGTAAATAAGGCTCGAGATGAAATTATGAAATACAAATACAGAAAGGCAAAGGTAACTATTGAGTTATGCTACTTATTATTAATTCATGAAGTCACGATAGTAAAATTATGCATAAAAATAGTTTCGGAGCAACCCAGTGTTTACATTTCATCAAAAACTAAGTACTTATGCTGTTTTCATGAACAAAACATTTTATAATATGCGGCATGTAATCGGATAATAAATGTGTGCTTAATAAATTGGTTATAACGCTTGTTTTATCATTATGCCAACGTACTAATTTGATATTTTTTGTTTTTATGTGAAACCATTTTTTGTTCGTCGAGGGTACTCCAGGACGTTTATTGATTGACCAAATATTTATTAAATTTGATTTTGAAGTTACGGTATTGTCCAATGCTTTAAAAGTATGGCAGTGAAACACAATTTAGTTGAACGAAAACACAACATAGATTATATGTATATGTTACAAATAAATTTAAACTCTGGTTCTGCAAATTAACTAACTATATTTTACAATATTTGCAACATCAGCATGTAAAAATGGAATACAACTGATTTAAACAAAATCTCAGATTAGCTAGTCTCCTACTGGCGCACCTGAATACAAATTGTAAAATAAGTGATGGACGTAGACAAAATCTGAAAGTAAACGAAAACTTGTTCATACTTCTTAACAAAATAGTATGCTTGTTAATGGCAATAATATCTTACATTCCATAAAAGAGAGTATGTAACAGTAAACTTGTCAAAACTTCGGATTCCCACTTGTCGGTTATTTAACTGCATAATGACAACGTCAAGTTGATCGTTTGATACATTTCTTCGATTGCAGTCTTTGGCAAGCCAAATTTTAAGTATACTGAGCTAAAATTGAAATGAAAAGTTGCCTTTAGAGTAATGATGATATATTACATTTTCAATATGATAATCATACCTGATTGCATACATCTGCGGCCAAGACAGGTATAAATACTGATAAACTTATGACAAAAATGTATCGAATTTTCATTAACAAATCGGGTATAACAAATACGGTGTCCATGCCTACAGCCTGTGTTACTAAATTAGTTGCAAGAAATATGGCAAACAAGGAACCGCATGCTTCGTTTGTATATTGACATAAAACTCGAATTGCATCGTATTTCCTAGAAACTAGGGACCACGTTAAATATTTTCCGGGCTCGTAAAAGTCATGTGTAGTCGTTAAAACAAGTTTCCGTTTTGACATGTCCATTTGAAGTTCGGAGGCAAATGACGAAGATGCCATCCTCACCGTTAAAACGGAATAAAACAGAATAAGATATTGAGAAATACCTATAGCCGAGCTATAAGAAATAAGTAAATTCAAAGTTGGGCGATAACAAATAATAAAATAAGTTTATTTAAATATTTTAAGTGGCATCTCAACTTACCCATGAATAAATCCTAAAACATATAGTCCTGCCAGAAAATAGTCTAAATTTGAAGCTTGTGTATTTTTGACGGATTCCTGTAAACTTGATGAAACAAAAAATGTAAATCGGCCATATAGAATTGTTTGCGAGTTCCACAAGTTGCCTTCGAAAGACAAAACTGATGGTGGAAAGGATTTTAAAATTGGTTCGTATAAAACGATACCATACAGCCATAGATTTAGAATTTGTATAACATATTTTGTTTTTAAACATAATATTTTGTCCCTTAGTAAGAAATGGTCACTTTGCATATTATTTACAATATTTAGGAAACTTTCCTGATGAAACCAGATCCGAAATTCAAACCATACTTGAAAAGTAAATGCTAGCGAAAAGCTTGCAAAGTAAAAAAAGTTTCTGGGATTTGTAAAGTCTTTGAACTGATCAGCACTAAATCCCATTCGAATTGAAGAGAAACTACAGAGAACTGATATTATATTTAAAATGGCTGAGACTGCTATTTGCAGATAGTTTCTGCGAATTTTAAACAAGTTTTCATTTTCTCGGCTTAAGCGAAATGGAGCGATGCCTAAGAAAAATAACCAATTAAAAAATATACTCAAAAGATTACTTAAATGTTGCGGATCTCTCTTTGAATCTTCATAGTCTGGTTTAGGAAAACCCTTTCCATATTTTCTGTATTGCATATTAAAGTTTTCGGGGTTGCTGATTGACATGATGCAAAGAATTTACAGAAATGATTGTGAACGTAAATATTAAGGCAAGACTTTATGACAATTGGTTTAATGATTTGAAATTACTGCTGAAAAAAACGTCGAGTCATATTGTTAGCGTTGCACAATGTCACTTTCTGAAAATAGTTTCAAATTGGGTTTGAATTGAAATGATTATTGCCATTAAATTGGCGCGTGCAGTTTTAAGTATTGCTTTGGCTTGATTGATACAACAATAAACCCACCAAACTAAGGATAGTTGGCGAAGCAAATTTTGTAACCGTTTTCTAAACATATTTCTATAATAACAGCTGCGATTGAATCCTATTTTCCTTTTGTAGTTTTGTAAACCTAGAGTGAAAAACTTAAAAGTTCTGTGCTTTCATTGAATGTATAATCCGTCACAGAATGTCGGCACTGTTTGAACTTTTCATTAAATGGCATTTTTTATATATCATAAGTTTATTTTGTTCCATATTGAAACTTGGTTATTTTTTCGTCTGAGACACAATCGCTTTTATAATAAACCAAATCAAATATATATACTACTTTGGAATTCATAATAAGTTTACGTAAAGTTATAGAAGAAAGGATTTTTGGGAATTAAAGAAATGCTTTTTGTTCCTTTTGGTTACAAACCAATTGTCAGAAATACATAAATACTAAATACTCAAAAATAGTTTTTGTGATGATATGGGTGTGCAATTTAAAAAAATATTCTATCATTTGTAAAGTATGAAACAAGAAATAATTGTAATATTAAACAGGGATGAACGACACTCAGCTTGTGTTGAAATTAAACGTGTTTAAATAAAGTGATGCATTTGGGGCAGAAAGTGAATAGAGATAGGTTTTTATAAAATTTTAATGGATATTTTTACCGGTGACGCTTGAAACTGAACATTAAGTCGACAACAAATCAATACATTTTCTAAATCGAATTAGATCTCACATATGGATAGTTTTTTGTATTTTTTTAAAAAATATACGTTATATTGTACTCGCACAAGTCATTGTATAAAAAGTTCTTTGTACTTTGTTCAATGCTAGCGGCACACTCCAGTTTATGCGATATGTGTAATTCACGAAAGTTGTACAAGAATATGTTTAATGCTATCAACCAACAGGATAAAATTTTGTTGGTTGGTATGCAATTCAATCCACTATAATATTAATGATATTCTACTTATATAAACTATATGCATTTAAATACTTGCGCAAGGCAGCTGTAATAGATTTTGTCATGCATTAATGCAACAGTCAGCAAATATGCTTTTATTAAACAAAGTTTGCTTAACTATCATTTAAAGTTTAACCGACCGTGAAAGAAATATTCAGGAGAGGTTTAGGTCTTGATTTTATTTATACAGATTTACTATTACTTACTTATACCTTTTTCAGAACATTTTTGTACATCAATCTTGATCGTTTTTAATAAAGAAATGTATTCTTCAAAGTTAACCTGTTTTTCATACAAAAGCAACGCAGAAACACTTTTCTATATTTTAATTCTCTCTGTTTTACCAGCAATTGTATCAGGTTTCCCCGACAAGTGCCCCAAATCTGGTCACCTTACAAATGTCTTTGTGGTACCACGCATAAAAAGTCCAACTACATTTTTCAGCACAACAAATTTAATTCATATCAAATTAACTTTTAATTAATTGAATACGTTACAGAATGAAGACCTTTTGAAAAACGCTAAAGTATATCAAGACTTTTCAAATGCGATACCATGCCAAACTCCTGGAAAACAATGTTCTGATCCGAATATCTGTAATTTACAACTACAAAACGTTTCTGTGTCTAATTTGGTTCCCTGCTGTGTGATGCTGGTAAACGGGTCGTCAATTTGTCAATGTGTTGTCAAAATGCCAAACTCAAATAAATGCCCTTGTCCTGGAAAAGACCTGGCATTAGTATCCAATCAAATTTTCAACATGACTGGCGACTCAAAGTTTTTTGACCAATGGTACCCAATCTGTTCAAGTTTACACAACTCGTGGAATATTTACAAGGGACGTGGTCCAGTTTTGGGGGACAATGCTCTGCCTTTCCTCGACATAGACGTAAGAAAAAGATATTACGTAAAATAAAAATTTTGGTCGACAGTCAACAAATTGCCTTATTTCAATTAAAATTTAGGAAAAAGTCGGATTTCAATATTTTAGAGCAGATAACTTCGGCGAATATTATTTAAACTTTTATGTGGAATTTCTCCTAACCTGCAAGACAGACAGAGCATTTATATCGAATGACCTAAATATTTGTGATAAACCGTGTAATAGTACATTGCCTTTCGCGGAAATATGGATGGTGAATTATTTAGCAGTTAGTTATAAAATTTGGTACACTATCGACCAATATTAATGCCCTAAAATATTTACGTACGTATGTTTCAAGGATATACCAGGAGCACATCTAAGCGATCAAACCAATGCTGTATTCATGCCAATAAAGGGAACATCAAATTGTGACATTGCAGCTAATACAGATAATCAGTGTAATGCAAAACAAAATGGAAAATGCAGTGATATTGCTGAGAATAGTCCATGTTGTTATAGTAACAACTGTATATTTCCGTTCAATCCCAAAAATGACACTTGTCCTTGCCCACCTATAGAGAATAACTTGATAATGGCTAATAATGCTATCTTGTCTTGCGATATAATACTGAATGCCAACAATAGAATATATTTGTTTAAAGGCGATAATCCTCCTGTACCTTTGGTATTTAATTGGGACTTAAATTTGAATGGACCGGTACATTTCAATACCTTCCCAACAAAATATTATTTTTATGCAAATGAAAAATATTGTGATGAAATTTTTGTGTTTAAAATGTATATAGATTGGTGGCACTGACGCTGGAATATTTCTGTTCGGTCGAGGAATCGTAATACTGCCACTTAAATTTGGAGGTGAATCCTTGTACTGGTTGGCTGAGTTAAAACTTCCTGCTAAAACCTTTAAGGGTTGTCTTGCAGAAATTCTTAGCACTTTAAAAACCAAGCTTCCATTTTCATTGGAAGCATTTGAAAAATAAGTACATACGAACCATGTAATGAATTTAGTTGCCACTAAATTTTTTGTTCATCGATTTTTTCAGTGAACTATTCTACATATAATAAATAGAAGATGATGATGTCATGACTCAACAAACTTTTGTAACAGGAAAATATATTTTTATTTCCATAAGCGTACATAATAAACGCATGTAGCGCAACTTTTCGCTCTAGTTCTTCCGTAAAATAATTATTCATTACGCGATCAAATTTGTAATGAATTACATTTTTACTGGCCATAATTGTAATATATTTCTCATTTAACAAATATAGTCAAGTGTTAAATTTCGGTATTTAACCATTAGTTTGCATAAATATTTTGCCAGGAAAAAGGTAGCGAATTGCATTGCACAGAAACACAATAGGAAAGATATACAAACTTACACAAAATAAACTTAGACGTACAATTTTTTGTACAAACGAATCTTGATCGTTTGATTAATACAGAAATGTATTTTTCAAAGTTAACTTTTTTCATACAAAACCAACGCGGAAGTCATTTCCTATATTTTAATTATCTTTGTTTTACCAGCAGAATTTGTATCAGGTTTCCCCGATAAGTGCCCAAAGTCTGGTCACCTTACAAATGTCTTCTTGGTACCACACATAAAACATCACATTACAGTTTGCAACTTAACAAATATAATATATACCAAATTAACTTTTAGTTATTTTAATACGCTACAGAATGAAGACCTTTTAAAAAATGCTAAAGTATATGCTAAAGACTTAATAAATGCCACACCATGTCAAACTCCTGGACAACCATGTTCCGATCCGAATCTCTGCAATTTTCAACTACGAAGCTTTAATGTTTCTAATTTGATTCCTTGCTGTGTAATGTTGGTAAACGGGTCATCAATTTGTCAATGTGTTGTCAAAATGCTAAATTCAAGCAAATGCGCTTGTCCTTGAAAAGACCTGGCAATAGTATCCAATCAAATTTTTAACATGACAGGAGACTCAAAGTTTTTTGCCAATCATATCATATCCAATCTGTTCAAATTTACACAACTCGTGGAATATTTACAGCGGGAAAGGCCCAGTTTTGGGGGACACTGCCTTACCTTTTCTTGATTTCGAAGTAAGAAAACGATAATTTTATGAAATACTCAGCTTCTTCCTTCCACTTTTAATTAATTGATTTATTTTATTTGAAATTGAGTAAAAAGTCGGATTCCAGTTTTTTTGAGCTGAAAATTTTGGAAAGTACTATCTTAACTTTTATGTCGAATTTCTCCTAACATGAAAGACAGAAAAAGCATTTATATCGGATGACTTAAACATTTGTGATGAACCATGTAATAGTACATTGCCATACGCGGAAATATGCATGGTAATTTATTAAACAGTTATTTATAAAACCATTTTCATTAGAAGAATTTGAGAATTAAATGCATACGAAAGATGTAGTGAAGTAATCGTTTATAATTTTTTATTCCTTGGTATATTAAGTGCACGATTGTACACGTAATAAATAAGAGGAGGTGATCTTGATGTCTTATATCCACAAAATGTTTTAACAGGAAGATGTACAATATTCCAGTAAGCCAAAACAATAAACTTATATAGCGTAATTTTTCGCTCTAGTTCTCTCTTAGGTATTTATTTATTACACAATAAATTTTTTGTAATACATTCCATTCATTATTGCATTGATATTTTTAAAACTAAACTAATCTAGTGACGTGTGAAATTTTCGTATTTAACTTGTGATGAAACTATGCAATATTTTTTTAAATGTATTGATCAATAATTGCAACGTTGCGAATAATAAATAAATATTTACTTGCATAGTTTCGACAAAAGTTTTAGTTTTTCTGGTGTTGGAAGATTTGCTACTAATTTTCGGTTTAAATTCCTTAAGATTTCAATCAAACATTCAATAAAGGCACAAACAGACAAGCGAAATTCACCAAACCAAAACAACGTTGCTGTGCTGTTCGCCACTGTTGACTTGATGGTAGTTCTCCCAGTTAACAATTGATTTGGCCCAATAGGCTGTGAATAATTATTATGTATATTGAAATATTAGGGAAATTCATGAAATAAATATTTAGTAATTATTATTATATTATAACGTACAAAAAGATCAGGATTGAAATCCCAAATGAACTCCTGAGGATTAGGGGGATTCTTTTTATTAAACAAAAAATATCTGTTGTCCAAGTTGCACCCCAATGGAACATTGCTAGTGAAAAATACATCACTCTTTTTTGGAGGACAAGGACAAGTGTCTCTTTTAGGAAAGTAGGGAAACATGCATCTGTTACTGTAACAACAAGGTTGTGTTTTAGGATCGCATCTATCGTCACTCTTAGCTGGGCACTGATTCTTTAACTGTGTATCAGCGTCACACTTGTTTTGACTATTGAGCTTTCGGAAAACTGGGTTTTTTGGGTTATCTAACTCCGCACTATTAATATCCTAGGAAATAAATATTTAATTATGTATTAAATTTTTTAGTGATTACTATTTTTAATTTTCGTACAAATTTATTTAACATACCATCACAATGCTCGCATGTGGTAAACCTACGTTACACGTCTCCTGGGTACAAAGAGGAAGGTCATCAGAAATAAATTCTAGTGACGTCTTGCAGGTAGTGAGAAATTCGGCGTAATAGTAAATATACCAGCCATCTATATTATAGGCTGTAATAAATGTAAATCCTGACTTTTCCTAAAAAATAGTAACATGAATTGTGAAAATAAATTAGTAATGTTTAAATTTTGAACTAAAAGATTTTTCTTACACTGTTTTCCAGAAAAGGGGTGGCTTTAGTTTTTTTGAAGGGTCCTGTGCCCTTAAAAATATTCCAAAAACTGCGCAAAGTTGCACACACTGGGACCTTAAAACGAAAAAATTTAGTGATTCCAGACATGCGAAAAAATTGATTAGAAACGAGTTGAATATCGGATGGTGGGCATTGATTGTTGCTATCTGGAAGTGCCATAACGCATTGGCAAACTGAGTCACCATTTACAAGTTTGACACAACATGGAATCATATTGGACACAGATGCTCCACGTAATTGAATCTCGCAAATATCGGAATTCTCACAAGGTTCTCCAGGAGAATCGCATTTTGTGGCTTTGGTAAGGTCACTAAATACATCATTTTTTCTTAGAAGTTTAGGATCCTGTAAAATAGACGTTAACTTAATAGTCAAATTTAGATACTTACATATTGAAATTATATTTATAAATGAATAAAAAGTATTAATGGACAATTTACAAGAAAAATGTTGCCCTCTGTATTGCACTTGGATAATCCAGAAGAATGAACAAACGGTGTACATAATAATAAAAGTGTTGTGGTTAGATAAAAACTGTATCCAGAAGGCTGATACAAGTATATTATAAATGTAGCATCCATAACTGTTTTGTTTTCTAATTTAAGAAACTTTTATTTAAAATTTGAAGTTTTTGGATATATGAACTAGTGGAAGGTATAAATTACTGATAGAGTTGATGATGATTGAGTTGCTTGAAATATCTGGTGCTGTAGTAAGTTCAATAAACTTAAAAATAATTTGGTATGCCCAAATTTGTTAATCCTTTGAAGAAACCATATACATTTATGATAAGGAAACATTTGCATTATTAAACTATGCTCTAGTTACAAATACAATGTGAAGTAAAGTAGTGCTTCGAAGTCAAACATACATACAGGTTATAACATGTTGCTATGTTTGAAAAATAAAAGATGCATCATATGTTGCAACTTATATTTTAAATAAGAGTTTATATTCAACCACTACGTAAAATTTCTTTCGATACTTAATTTATAATTGAAAATGTCTTTGTTTGTATTGTATATGGTAAGTTTTGTGTTATAACAATTCGCATGAACATATTGTCATGAAAAACTGGTAATGGGCTGGGTTGCCCAAAAAAACAACAAAAGATATTAAAAGCATAAAACCAACACACGTAAACCATGTTATTTTACTCCCATAGGTTTGCATTAGAGAATTGCGATAAAAATAAGCTACCAGGAAAAACAGCAGAAATAAAACAATAACATGAGCATATAAATAAACTTATATTTGTGAATAATTTGATATTGTTCATTTAAAAACTCAAGCATAACGGTGTAAATAATTATGTTGAAGGAATATTTAACACATTTGAGTAATGTCAATAATGCTTCATTGTGAAACTTTTTTCAAAATACGTGGTTATGTACAGCTAATTGTTTTGCAAATAGCTAATCATCGTTTATGCATCTATTCTTATTGTATATTGACTCCGCTTATATTATCATCTACTGACTTGACACAAGTTATAATACATTCATTATTTCATACAAATAATCGTTTTACCTGATATTTATTTAACTAAAAAAACCTGCCCGGAGTTCCCGTACTTTCTTTTTATGCACAACTTTGTTTCACGTATACTAAAAAATCTATTTTGTACTACAAATTGTATTTATTTGGATATATAAAAGTGATAACATTGCATATTTGTATTATCGGAATTAGCAATGTTAGAATTCGTCGATATTGATATTTTTTGCCATGTTTTTATCCTTTTCTATGAAATTTATACTGTAAGGTGTTCTCTATGATAACAATTACATAAGTACTTACTTAAGACATGGCAAAGGTCCACTTTATTATGCAAACTGTAAGAAACCCAATATGTATATGCCTTTATGAAGATAAAGCATTACTTTATCTGTTGACGTGCTTGAACGCAAATGATGCAATGAAATATTTATGTGATGACTGGGGTCATAATCTGAAAGACTCAGGTTTTTATTTATATTTGCATGAAAATATGTGTCTAAACTATCACGTACTTACGTTCCAGAGTTTGATTTAGATTCAATTTCAACTACGGCGGTTATTTAAGTTTATTTGATCTGGTTTATTACAAAACGAATGAATAAGTTTTAAAACCTCCTGAGTGGAGTATAATAATTGATGGAATGCTTTTGGGTTCAAACTTACATGCTCAAACGGCTACAAGTAAACAACATAGTCAAAATATTATATAATTATGTATTAATTTGATTTCGGTTCATATTATGTATTTCAGATAAAAATAAATATTAAGCTTTAATTGTTTAACTACGACTAGCAAAGTCGACATTCCCAATAACGTGTATCTACTCATTTAGTGTTATGTGTTGTTTCCGGTTATTACGTACATCAATTGATATGTAGTAAGTATGTTAATTATTAAGATTTATTAAAAACTCGTAATACGGATTTGTTCAAAATCAGAAATACGCTTGTGTGTGTTCTCTCTGAAGAACTAATGTCTTCTATTCTACATATTTGTTTAATAACTCATTGGTTAAATTTTCCATTTCATTATTGAATTAGTTACAATTAGTGCATTTTATTAGCAAAAAGGGTTCTTAGTCTTTTGAAGCTAATACATATAAGTAAAGTAATGATTTGAATGTGTTTGGGTTCAAATGACTATGCTTGTGTGGCTTCAATTAAACCATAAAGTCAAAATTTTATGTAATTATGCAATACTTTAAATGCCGTACATAATACGTGTTTTGAAACTACTTTAGTATGGTATATATACTACTTATATGAATTTTTGTATTTAAAAAGTTATTCTTAATTTACAATATTAGATATGTTGCAACAAGTTCTAAACTTCCCAGAATATTTCTTTTGTAATATTTAATTCAAGTTTTAACTGAATAAAACATGTATAACTAATGTATTCAAGCATACAATATATTCTGATTTCTTGCATATGTTTATGTTCAATGCAAAAAAATGACATATTTGATTGCTGTTTTTATGTAGAACTCAACACTGCACACTTAAGACTATTTATAATGAACCGTTTTGGCATTCTGTCCATTTTTTGGCGTAATAATATTGCAAAATTCCGAAGTAGTGTGGGTTTAGATTACTATTGATAAAACGATTACTACATGAGAGCATCCTCTACATACTTTCACGTTTAAAATTGACTTTATTGTAAAGCATACTTAACTTACCATATTCATTTACGAAATTGTACTGTAATATTTTTACCTTAATTTTATTACAAATTAAACGACAAAATAAAGACTGGAGACAACAACAAAATTAAACAAGATCTATTAGATAGTTTAATTTTTATTAACTGCTTAAATGAAAGAAGTGCTGATTTGTTTACTTGGTTGCAACAAGTAGGTTTACAAGACAATCTGAAACTTGATTCCCAAACGCAAAGTAGTTTTCTCTTGTAAACTGATAGTATGGGTATGCTGCCTCCAGCTTGATTGGCTTACATCCCTGCAAATACTTGAACGACTTTTTTAATCTACATTTTTCTTTCTTGGCCAAATTTTGCCAATTTCTAAGTATCTCGCCTGACTGATCTGATCATATGCATTTAAGACACAAAATGTTGCCACAAACTCTTAAACGAAACAAAGAGCCACGGCCATCAGAATAATTTGAAACCCTGGCTCCAATAATCTATCCGGATATTTGATACAAATGAAAAGGCCAGATGCACTGATAGTGATTGCAGCAGCATTATGCTGGCTAATCATCCAATGTCCAAAGATGTCGTTGAAGTACCTCTCCAACATTTTTTGTTCTTTGTAGTACCGAATTAGCTCATCCTCTGTTAGATCACAGCCCAAATATGTTGCGAAAACCGCTTGCCCATTTTCGAATCGAATTGTTTCGGGTTTCATCAAGTAGTTCCAATAGATTGAACCCTGACCGTACATCAACATGGAAGTGTCAAAGATGAAAACAAAATCCGCTGCGTTCATACATGAGTATCCCAAAGGAATTCCTAGGGGTAACATGTACCACTCAAACTTTAAAAGTATTTCGAGAACTTCTGTGATCAATCGGTTTTCAGGCATGACCTTTTGAAAGAGTAGTGCTCCATACAGGAAAGGTACTATCACAGTTGTCAATGTGATCATCACCATGATCGCATCTGCAATTTTCTGAACTTTTCGAACTTACCCATTTGTATCCAGATGTGTTTTATATTTCTCTGGAAATAAACAAATAAAACAAATAAGAACTTCAATAAACAAATAGGAAAAGTTTTTATTTAATTTTTTTACCTTGATACTGCTGCATATTCTGAAGAGAAGAATTTATCCAGTTTACGAACTCATCACGCTTAATGTACGTCCTTATCCAGCAACCGATTAACATACAAAATACTGCAACGTACATTCCATGGGCAGCATGAATTAGTGCCTGAAGTCCTATATCTGTTGGCTTGTAGTGGACATCGAATATATCTTGAGTTCCGTTTTTCGTGTTCGTTAACAAGAAATTTAGGATAAAATATAGCGTAACGAGTCCCATTGGTATCATGTAGGCCATCATTTGAAAGAATCCAAATTCTTCGTAAGCATTTGTTCCTACACTAAGTTTTGATTTTTGTCGCACTTTATAAATGTGGAGCTGGTATATTTCATTAAAGAAAAACGCCAGCGCCATATTTTAAGATATAAATCGGACAGCATTTTTTAAAGTTGTTTGTTAAAGACAAGAGGAAGCAAGAATGTTGGATTGCTTCTTACTTGAAAGCATTATAAATAAATGACCGATTTGAGTTTTGAGTGTTTTAAATAAAAGAAGTATTTTGCAAGAAGAAGGAAAATAATTTTACACGTAAGAATTTGAGGTACTTTTATCAGTAATAAAATTATACATTTTATAGCGGGTGTATTTGTATACTTTATATTGTTTTCATAGGATTTACATTTAAATTTACTTTATCCATAATATGTATGCATGTTTTAAATTGAGAAATAAAAGCTTTAACAATTAAATATCAGTCCTTCCAAATTTAGACTTACGTCTTTACTTATGTTTCATTTAACATAAGGTTTTACATCTGAACCGTGGACGAATTTCAACAAGTACATATTTACCATGCTTGGTAGCTCAGAGCTTGTATTTAGAAGATGTCACAACCTGGCTTGTCCGCAAATCTTTATTCTGCTAGAATCGAGCACTTTAATATCGATTTTGACGAAGAACAATTACGACTATATTTTTAAGTTGGTAAAAAATTAAAAACAGAAAAGCATCACAAAATCATTTAATTTTTCTTTTATGTAACCATTCATATAGATACAGAGCAGCACATCAAGTAGCACAGTTCAGAGCAATAATGCGCTGTGATGTTTGGTTTACGTGCATACGCTTGGTTGTGTGCGTGTGCCGTCTTTTGACCGGAATTTTTTAGCCGGACGACTTTTGGCCGGAAGACAAACAACCGGACGACATTCTTCATAAATGAAATTTACGAAAAACGACAAATGACCGGACGACAGTATGCATAGATTAACCTTCAGAAGAGATCACGTTTTACATAATATTAATCTTTCTTAGCTATAACCATACAATCATCTTAGCTTCGCAACCTGTTTTTCGATGATCACACAAAAAAGTCACATTCTTTTATTTATAATTTGCTTGAAATTGAATAATTGTCACCCACTCGGAGCTTATACCCTTGTCCGGCAGAGCTGTCAATAAATAATGACAATTTTCAGTCTCAACTTGTAAATCCATTATGCTAATATGAGTTCTCAGAGCAAAATGCACCACGATATGA
The DNA here is from genome assembly GCA_034695485.1 of Entomobrya nivalis. Lineage (NCBI taxonomy): Eukaryota > Metazoa > Arthropoda > Collembola > Entomobryomorpha > Entomobryidae > Entomobrya > Entomobrya nivalis. The sequence goes on from JAQFZH010001542.1 coordinate 18,510, forward strand.
TATTTTTGAAAGTATGGAAGCTAGTGGTGTCAAGCTTTAGGATAATAAGCATACAATTCAGTTTTATGTAAAGTGTCGTTGTTTCTAAAAATTCCGGTCTTATGTCGTTTATGTCAAATGGTCTCTGGTCAAAAGACGGTACTCCGGTTGTGTGTAGGTGGCACTTAAGAAGCAAATGGCGCGCGCCAATTGATGTCAACAAAAACAGCTAATTAGTCAGCTAAACATGTCCATTCGGGTTAATGATTATTATAATCTTAATCAGCATTAAAAACTGTACTATAACATGTATTTTTCATTTGTTCTCCCAATAGACTGAGTGTTCGCTTGCATTGTTACTATTGAATATGTCATATATGCATTCTATTTCTAAGACGTATACTATTTACAATTTATATGTATACTGATTTTTCGTGCTGAGCTCATATTAGAGCGAATTCTCAACATTTGTTGAACTGCACCGTCAATATATTTGTGGACTACATTCTGCCATAACATTGATATTTTTTTAAATGCTGAATGGTACTAATAATTAAATTGACATGTGTTTAGCACTATAAATTTGTTAATATCATCGCAAAAGTCGGCTCTTATGGTGAGGTCATGACACAAAATTTGCTATTGCTTTTCTCACCAATTCTGGTGCAAGCACCAGTAAAATACCATTCTAATATTTATTGACTATAATTTATGATTATTCATACAAGCATTGTGACTGTTATTTTGTGTTTCACTGGTATGTTACAACAAATGTAAAAATCAATTAGACGCATCTACTTAACACCTTGACTATAATTGACCCAAAAACAAATGCAACCCAGAAATCTCATTCTTGCGTGCACAAGAACAAACAAACGCCAAAGTAGTGATAAAATATCACGTAGTCATACTATTTGTAGGTGCAAAGATGTTAACACGAAATTATTTGTTATTCTTGAGTACATCTTGCTGCTGCTTAAGTTAGTTCAACAAAATTTCTCCTCCAAAGTGTAATTTTTTTTTCGGAAAATAAAAGGATTGGCGATTGGAAAATTTTAACTGCTGAAAAATCTCCATTATCTGTGGTGAACATACTTAATTTAAAATAAATTCTTAGCAAAGCAATAAGGAATGGTCCCGTGTATTTATTTTGTCTTTAAAATTGGGGAAAGGTCTAAATTTTTGTGATATGTTTAAAAAACGAATAGAAGTTTCCTTTTGAATAGTAGTAAATTACATTTTATACTATATAAAAAAGTTTATACTGTGTTTGCTTAATCATTTGTATTATTTGAATATGTTGAATTGATTTGAGCTACTTCTAATTGGCTCAAGTTCAAATTATAGTTTTTTGGGATAAAATATGACATTATCATTTCTTGTATATCCAAGACTATGTATTACTAAATGGCTGTGAAACGAAATTTTTACATCTGGGGTATGTCAATTACATATGCATGGTCATATTATTCAATGAACTTACAATTTCCTTTTTCTACACACTAAACATTTTAAATCTTGTGTTAGAAAAATTGGTTAATAAACTGGGCCAGAAAAAGTTAGGAGGTGCAACTACTGCATATGTATTGCGGAAAGATACTTCCTTGTAAAACCAAATCTGAAAATTTACAAATAAGTAATGGGGAAGGGAGGAAATATTTGGAAAAGAGACATGATGAATTCCTTACATCAGTGGTCCATAAGTTCTTGGAGAGAATCTTTTAATTATAGCAAGCGAATCGAACTTGAGAGCAACTGAAAAGCAAATGGAAGAGATTTATATCTAAAAATCAACAGTTTTAATTTAGCGAAAAGTTTTAAGTTAGTAGGCTAGTAAAAAAAAACAATTTACAACTTCACTTTTGCAATGGAAATTGAAAGCGAAATAAATATTACAAGGACACTGTCAAAACTATTTTTAAAAAAAATATAGTTTTAAAAGTTAAATACATGCAAATTCATTTTTTTGTGAAAGGCTAAATTGAAAACACGGGTTGTTTAGTTCTAATTTACATGACATTACAGATTTATTTAACGTTTATAATGTGGTGCAATTTTAATAAACCCGCTGTAATAGCGATCATAACGACGGAGCTGAAACGATTCGATACATGATAATGATTAACATTGTTGTT